>SNQJ01S0070631.1:52340-70690 GCA_010110895.2 Picea sitchensis
AGTCTCCTATATATACCAAGGAGACATTTTCATTTTGAATCATCTTATACTTGAACATTTTAAGTGGGGTAAAAGGAGGTTGCCCCCTCGAAGAGGCTTATTATCTGAAATTATCTCAGTTTCAAGGTGTTGAGTACTTTTCCTGAGGTTTTTCCATGCTATATTGATGTTTGGTTCTTAACATGTTCAGAATATCGTTTCGTCCCAGACACAACTATCAACCAACTTGCACAGATAAATGACATTTACCCAATCGAAACCATTGGCACATCTATCACACTCGCGAGAAAACTTGACTCGCAACACATTTTCTATATAAAAGATGGAGAGTCAGACAACGACAAGGCAATGGTACTGTTCTCCATATCCAATTTTGTCCTTTACTTTCACATGTCCATGTATCTCGGTTAAGTTACACAAATGTTGCACTGTTCCATGTTGCAGCTGCAATTGTTCGACACCTATTCAAATTTGTTTTCGTCAATGGAACAACAATTGCATAAAGGGCAATTTCCACTTATGCTCTTCAAAAATATAACAAAGAAAATAGATGTTAAATAAATGATCTTTCGCACAACCCAAGCAACATTTGTAACAGAATTGCGAGCATACATAGTACAGGATCTCAAGAAACTAACTAGCCTTACAACTATTGTGCGTATACATCTACAAATTCATCATCACTTTGCTCATATAGATTGCCTTCATTAAATTTATGCAGTTTTTTTTTTTGTGCAGTTGTATATTATATTGTTCAATATATTAACCACTATGCTCACATTTCTAGGTTGCGGGTGTTTTGGTTGCAGCAAATGCGTACTCAACCCCCTTCGAGCCTATATGTGTGAACTGCAACTCTTCTGCTTCTACTTTCATAAGTGATGATACGATTGATTGTTTGAGATGCAGTAAAAAATATCCTTACATATATAGACATTGCCTCAATGCCGCCATCCGAACCGTGGACAACACAACCGTACATTGTACAATTAGACGACCTTTGTTACAAGATGTTCTTCATGGGTTAGCAGAATTGTCATATGAAGCATACCTACAAAAAAAGGAAAACAATGTCTACATGATGTGCGACTTTCGGATACATAGCAAATTTACCTTAAATGAGGACAATGCAATATTGCATATCGGCTGAACTAATAAAAATAAATAAATAAATAAATCATATCAAGCTTTGGCAGGAAACGAAAATATCTCGTGTGTCTGTGATTTTTCTTCAACACCGAGATGAATGTTTGTGGGATGAGTTCTTCGGAGTTTACATCTATAGCTGTAAAATTATGTTTCCATAGATTTTGTCTCTTCTTGTGCACTCGAAACAACAAGGAGAATCTAACTACAAATGCAATCGATGTTGTTATTTTGATGTTTTTTTGCATCTTCCAGTAAGAATTTTGCATATTTGTTGGGGTGTGCAAATGAAAAAAAAATGGTGGCTAGCAGTGGCTTTGTTGGAGGGGTCTGCACGTTTTTTGGGTGCCCAAATTGGACAATTGTTTTCCAACTATATAGCCATGGCAGGATTTCTGCATTTTTTTTTGGGTACCCGAATAAAAAAAAAATTTGGTCTCCAACTATACATTTATGGTATGGTATCTGCATTTTATCAATGCCCTAATTGAAAAAAAAGGACTCAACACATATTGAAACATGATTTTGAGGTTTTCAAAACTCGCTATAGAGATTAAGGTGTTCGGGCATTGGAATTCATACAGGCAGGTGCAGTTTTTGGTGATGTACAAGAACATAAAATTGTTCAGTCCATAAATGGGAAGCATGAGCACAAACCCCATAAAAAATATCCAACTGTAAATAACTCAGGAGCATCCTTTGAACTGTCGAAATAACTTGCTCCTATGGGAAGAACCATCAGGCATTTCCAATAATATTGGAAATTTGGCATTGTTAAAACTGGTAGTGATAGACCATGGCACTATCAGAAGAAAATGTCCATAGTGATCTTGCTTAATGGTAAAATAGTAATCGAAAACTTTCTTGTTCCCCATTTTGAGTCTGGTTATACCTAGGGTACAGTGGTGAAGCTTCGATGGTTTTGTGTTGTCTTGTGTTTGACAAACTTTTGTTCATATCCCATGGCCCCGGTTATTTTCTCGTGGGAACATATACTAGATGTAAGAGAAAACCAATGCCACTTGTGTTTTTTATATATATCAAATTGTTTGATGCAAAGGTTGATGTGTACTGCTCTATGGAACCTTGTGGGATCTTGCTTGACGCCTTCTGTGTTCATGCATTGCCTTGTGGCTCAACTTTCAATACATTTGATGTTTACTTGGTTTTTGGTTGTATGCTTCGTTCTGAAAAATTAATAATACATTCATGATCTTGGAAGTTTTTCTATGATCTTAAAGACTATAGAGGACATACTTTGCCTTTTAATATAAGTTCAGTTGCGCAAATGTAGTATGTGGCTCGTTTTAGAACTTTTCCGTGATCGATGAACTTAGCAAAATTCATCTCTTGGAATAATTTGAAATAAAAGAATATATACTATGCGAAGTCCAATGGAACTATAATATCAACGAGGACATTAAAATTCAAATTTGTTGTTGTTATATTTGCGGTGAAGCTGACAGTACCATAACTTAAACATCCCAAAATTAATTTTCTTGTAGCTTTTCGACGCTTCTCTTATACAAACAGATCCTGGAAACTATAAGCATGGCTCGCTTTATCTATTCCTTGATTGAAGAACCTGTTCACATGTTTAATGCACTTCATAGTTATTGTTAAGACCATCAATGGGGCTTTCTTACACCAATTTCTGCTTTCGAAAATTGCCATCCCCTTTCTCTTTTTCCTTTGCTTTCCCTTTCTGGTTACTTACTCATTTTTCAGAAAATGTCTAGGTGCGGGAGTTGGTGGATTCACGTTTTTAGATTTCCACTGTTACTTTTATATCACCATCCCAACCGACTGCTTCCCCATTTCATATTGAACAAAATTTTTGGATTGTAGGTTTACGGATATACGGGTTCAACATTGCGTTTCCATTTTTCTGTCGCCCACAAACAACACCCAGACTTTCACGATCTACAAAATAACAAACAAATTCCCCTTTATCTCGTTTGCTTTCGCTTTCTGTTTACTTGGTCATTTTTCCGAATGTCTCATGCTTTTAAATACAACACCTGAAGTTCCGCAATATACAAATTGACCCTCAAAATTCGTCATTGTCTCTTATACAAATAAATCCTGGAAACTATAAGCCTGGATCGCTTTATCTATTCCTTGATTGAAGAACCTGTTCACATGTTTAATGCACTTCATAGTTACTATTAAGACCATCAATGGGGATTTCTTACATCAATTCCCGCTTCTGAAAATTGTCACCCCCCCCTTTTTTTTCCCTTTGCTTTCCCTTTCTGGTTACTTACTCGTTTTTTGGAAAATGTCTAGGTGCAGGAGTTGGCAGATTCACGTCTTCAGATTTCCACTGTTACTATTATATCACCAGCCCGACCGACCGCTTCCTCGTTTCATATCAAACAAACTTTTTGGATCACAGGTTCCCGGATAGGCGGGTTCAACATTGCATTTCCATTGTTTCACCACCTGCAAACAACACCCAGACTTCCGTGATCTACAAAATAGAAAACAAATTCCCCTTTATCTCGTTTGCTTTCTCTTTATGTTTACTTGGTCCTTTTTCCAAATGTCTCATGCTTTTATATACAACACTCGAAGTTCCACAATATAAAAATTGACCCTTAAAATCCGCCATTGTCTCTTCTATAAACAGAGCCTGGAAACTATAAGCATGGCTCGCTTTATCTATTCCTTAATTGAAGATCTTGTTCACATTCTTAATGCACTTCATAGTTACTGTTAAGACAATCAATGGGGCTTTCTTACACCAATTCCCACTTTCGAAAATTGCCATCCTCTTTCTTTTTGCCCTCTGCTTTCCCTTTCTAGTTACTTACTCATTTTTCGGAAAATGTCTAGGTGTGGGAGTTGGCGGATTCACGTCTTCAGATTTCCACTGTTACTTTTATATCACCAGCCCGACTGACCGCTTCCCCGTTTCATATTGAACAAACTTTTTGGATCGCGGGTTCTCGAATAGGAGGGTTCAACATTGCATTTCCATTGTTCCACCGCCTGCAAATAGCACCCGGACTTCCACGATCTAAAAAATAGCAAACAAATTCCCCTTTATCTCGTTTGCTTTCACTTTCTGTTTACTTGGTCATTTTTCTGAATATCCGCAATATACAAATTGACCCTCAAAATCCATCATTGTCTCTTATACAAACAGATCCTGGAAACTATAAACATGGCTCGCTTTATCTATTCTTGATTGAAGAACCTATTCACATGTTTAATGCACTTCATAGTAACTGTTAAGACCATCAATGAGATTTCTTACACCAATTTTCGCTTCCGAAAATTGCCATCCCCTTTCTCTTTTCCCTCTGCTTTCCCTTTCTGGTTACTTACTCATTTTTCGAAAAATGTCTAGGTGCGGGAGTTGGCGGATTCACGTGCGGGAGTTGGCAGATTCCTGAGTAGAGCTTGTGGCCTTGTTTTCAAGCCCGCCAATATTCCCTGTTCCGATTATGTTTAATGATTTTATATCACGAGTCCAACCAACCGCTTGCCCATTGCATACTTCGCCACTATTATCATCGCCAGTTCCTGACCAACCTTGCTCAACATTGCCTTTCCATTGTTCTGCTGCCTACAACCAGCACCCGAAATTCCATGATATACAAATTGATGACCAAAATCTATCATTGTGACATACAATTTGACCATCGACCCCTCACGTCTCGAGTATATCTTGTGACCCTATTTTTGAATCCCGCCCGATTGCTTTCCATACTTGGCCATTTCTTGGAATCTGTTTCGCGGATTGGTGGGTGGACAAAATGTACAATGCTTAGTCGCTCTTCTCCATCCCCACCACCTTCGTACTTCTTTCTAGATATGCAATTATTAAGCTTTAATGCTAGTAGCTCATCATGCAGGAACCGTTAAGATTGTCATTAATGTCCGGAAGGCCAGAGAGGATTTGTCATTAATACGAATTAAACTAAGATTTATGGAGAAGAGTGTTATCCTTTCCAAGCATTCATTTCAAGCAAGATGCAATCTCTTTCATGCGTCGACCGGTTAGCGCCTTTACGAAATCTCTAATTCTTAATCGCTTTTCTCCTTCACCAACACCTTCACACTTTTTTTCTAAATATGCAATCAGTAAGTTTTAATGGTAACAACTCATTACACACGAACCCTGATTATTGTCATTGATCAGCGAAAGGCTTGAGGAGATCTTCCATTGATACGCATTAAACCAAGATTTGCAGAGGGTTATATTATCTGTCCCCAATTTTCATTTCAAACATCATATGGAGAAAACAAAAATTCTCGTTAACTTATGGCAGTAGTTCCACAATAGTTCTATCCAGATACAGTAAACACCTTTGGGCATGATGGTCAGAGCTTCCAATTCCAGAGCATATTCTTACTACTCATCTCCCTCCGCCCAAGAGCAAAAAAAGATATGGTCCCTTAGTGCACCGAGAGATATATTTCAAGCCAAAGAACTCCAAGGAAACCATGCCTGCCTAGACAACTTGCCCCCCTGCATTGATGGCTGGCACAGAGGTCGATGCGATCAATTTCGAGCTGGAAGAAGATGATCTGATGGATGATGATATGACAATGGATGATGGAAATGCAGATGTTGTTCCCACTCCTGTGCCAAAATTGAACTCAACCATAACGGGCGACACTTCCCGGCTTGGCGATGGCGGCCCAGACAACACCAAAAGAAGGGGTTTCATAAAAGAAACCAACGTTGAACGCAATAGTCACTTTGCAGCTCGAAAGTAGGAATTCCAGAGGTCTAAATTAGTTCATTTTGGGCAGAAGTCTTTCATTGTAAGGAAATGATATATTGATGCTCCCAGAGATATATTTCAAGCCAACAAATTATTCAATTACGTAACCACTCTCATGTTCTTTAAATATACAATTAACATCTTAAGGGATGGTGACCAAAACTCCCACTGATGCAAGGCATATTCCTACTACTCATCTCCTTCCGCCCAGAATGGACTAATTTGGGTTTCTGGAATTGCTCGTGCAACCTGTGTCCCTGAGGTTTTCGACTGTGAGGAGGTGGTTTCTTGGTGTGTCATAACTTTCAGTTTCAGGCTCTTCCGTTTTCCCTGCAACGTTTTTTGTCTTCTTCATCATGGGAAGCTTGTGAGAATTATAAATTCTACAACATGATTGTTGTTCATCTGCTTCAAACCAAGGATTTATTCCACTGCGAAACCACTCTCATATTTCTTTGTCACCTCAGGGCTTCCGCAAGATATTGAGATCGGGGCACCAAACATTGATCCCCCGAGAAGAAGACTGCAAGGATTTCTTAAAAAAAAAGCATGATAATCAGTTTTGTATGCATGTTGAAAAGCATCTCGATGGCTCCTGCATGTTGCAGATCCTGTGCCTATGTTTATCGTAAATATGTTCAATGTTTTGGCCCAAAGAACTTTGTCCAATTTCTATGTTTCGATATACAATGCCCAATATCTTTTTTTTAAATGGATTTACTATTAAAAATTTTTCCTTGGAGTCTTGGTTGCTTCTTCTTTTCTGAATTTAACACCTGTTCTCATTGGCATGGTTCAATAGTCTCGTAGTTATTCGATATTGTATTTGCTTAAGTAATTTGATATAAAATGGAGCATTTAACAATTATATGACAATGCATTGTGTCCATCCATCAAGATTTTATGGAAACAAAAATGAATTTCAGACAATTTCAAACCAATGTTCAATTCTATTCGTAATGCAGATAGAACATAGCAAGACCAAATCACACTATTTCACTCCGGGCCTCGCCATAGAAATTTTGTTTTCATCCTAGCCTTGCTAGGCAAGATATTTTTTATTTCCCTTTCGCTTGCTTGATTCCTTTAGTTCGAAAGGGAACATTTTATTAGTTGTCCATCCCATGGCCTCTATTTGAGCATTTTTTACTTTATTAATGAAATTACAAAATTTCTTGTTCACAAATTAATAAAAGGAAAATAAATAAATATGGTGGCTATAGTCAAATGGGCCTATGAAATCAACTCCAATATTAAAATTCAAGATCATCACTCTTGTTTCTAGACATGCAATTATTAAGCTTTAATGCTAACAACCCATCATGCAAGAAGTTTAATACTTAAGTTAATATGTTAAAGTCATGGAAGACTATATCAAGAACACAATTACTCCCACAAGTTGCAATAAAATATAATCTTCAACAAAGCATTTGCTCACAATTACCAGAAAATGATGGTTTTGCAACAATGGGGCTTGTTTTAAACCAATTCCCGCTTACGAAAATTGCCCTCCACCTTTCTATTTTCCCACTCTTTTATCCCTTGTAGTTTCTCTTTCTGGTTACATTTTTTTTTCGAAAATGTCTTGCTACGCAGGTTGGCGGATTCACGCGTTCACAGTTTTATCAATGTTTTTATATCGCGATTACGACCGAGAGTTTCCCCTTTCTCTAAATTGCACTTACAATGTTTTGTGATCTGCAAATAACACTCTGGCTTCTGCGATATGTAGTTTTACTTGTGGACTCCCACATCATCCCCTCTTCTGTGTTACACATTTTGCACTGAAATGTTCCGATATATACAATTTGACATTCAAGGCCTTACGTCTCCTCGGGAACCGTTGTCACTCTATTTTAAAGCCTGTCTAACCGCTTTCCACACTTGACCATATCTTGACATCTCTTTCGCTTGTGGGTTCCCAGACAGGCGGAGTGCACTTCCAGTGTTCCACGACCATTTCTTGAAATCTCTTTCGCGGATCGTCAGGTTGGCGGGTTCAGACAATTTCCAATTCCTAGTCTCTGTTTTCTGTGCTCGCCACCTTCGAACTTCTTTCCAAGTATATGCAATAAGTATATAACTTCTCCATAAACATGCAAAAAAGATATTTCCAGGAAATGGGATATCTATTACAGTTGTGAATATATTAACCCTTATTTTTTGTATTCTATACTTAACCAAATTCTCATTTGTCTTTTCCTTGTACTTTATCTTTCTCGTTACTTAGTCGTTTTTCCGAAAATGTCTAGCTGCGCGGGTTGGGGCACTCACGGGTTCACATTTGCACTCATGATTTTATATCATGACTCCAAACGACCGCTTCCCCATTCCATACCCAGCCACTTCTCCGACTGCGAATTCCTGGGTAGGTGGGATCTAGACTGCACTCCTATTGTTCCGTGACCTGCAAACACCATACTCACTTCCGCAATATACAAATTTACAACCGGACTCACATCATATCATCTTTCGTATTATAGTCTACCTATCATCCCCTCTTCCATGGTACACATTCTGCACTGAAAACTTATGAGACCTTCAATTTGACCGTCGGGTCCTCACGTCTCCTGTGGAACTATTGTCACCTCATTTTGAAGCTCGTTCGTCCGCTTTCCATACTTCACCTTTTCTTTGAATTTCTTTTGCGGATCGTCGGGTTGGCGGGTTCAAGAAATATCCAATTCCTAATCGTTGTTTCTTGTGCCCGTGCCCTTTGCACTTCTTTCCAAGTATGCAATAACTGAGGTTTAATGCTAACAACTCACTATGCCTGGAGGAGACCATCATATTAACTCTTCCTACACAACTTGTACAAAAACATGCAAAAAATATCCTGCCAGGTAGGATATCTATTACAAATACTTACCAACTTTTTCGCTCGTGGCTTACCGGGCAGGCGGGTTCAAGATTGCCCTACTTTGAAGCTCGTTCGACCACTATTCATTCTTATGTATATATAAAAGAGTCTTATTTATAATAAAAAATATTGTATATATAGAATATGTGTGTGTGTGTGTAAATATAAGTTCTTATTTCTAAGTATGCAATTAGCAAGCATTAATGCTAAACCAGGATTTGAGGAGATCTCCCATTAATACGCATAAAACCAAAATTTCTGGATGGTTATATTATCCCTTCTGAGTGTTAATTTCAAACATCATGGAATGTCATTTGCGCGTCGTCGGGTTGACCCATTCACGAAATCTTCAATCATTAATTCCGAAAACGGGTCCAACCGACCGTTTCCCTATTCGATACTTAGCCACTTTCCCAAAATTCCAAAAATATACAAACCGATCGTTGCACTACCCCATCATGCTCTCTTCTTTTTTACATGTTTTGCAGTAAAAAATTCTGAGACATTAAACTTGACCGTCGGACACTCACCTCTCCTGAGTATCCCCCATAACCCTATTTTGAATCCCGTCCGATCGCTTTTCATATCTTGTCATTCCTTGCTTGCTCTTCCCCGCCTCCGTCACATTCACACTTGTCTATAACAAAAAAATGTTTATATATATATATATATATATGTCTTCTTTCTAGATATGCAATTAGTAAGTTTTAATTGTAACAACTCATCGTGCATGAATCATATAGATTGTTATTGATGAACGAAAGGCTCGAGGAGACCTGCTATTAATACACATTAAACCAAGATTTGCGGAGGGTTATATTATCCTGATTCATGGAATGTCATTCGCACGTCGTTGGGTTGGCACGTTCACAAAAACTCCAATCCTTAATTGCTCTTCGTCGTACCCGCCACCTTCGCACTTATAAATATGCAATAAGTAAGCTTTGCTGCTAACAACTCATCATGCAACACCCATAAAGATTGTCATTAATGAGCAAAAGGCTCGAGGAGCTTTCCCATTCATAGGCATTGAACCAACATTTGCGGAGGTTTATATTATCGCCTTCAACTGTTGATTTCAATCATCGTCTGGAGCAAACGAACGTTCTCATAAACCTATGGCATCATCTCGATAACAATTCTATGGAGATATAGTGAAAATCTTCGGGCGCAAGGACCAGAAATTCCAGTGGTCCAGAGCATATTTTTATTACTCATCCCCTGCCGCCCAGAACGAAATAATTTGGACCTCTGGGATTGCTCATGTAGGTTGTGTCCCTGAAGTTTTTGACTGTAAGGAGCCAGTCTCTTGGTGCATCGATAAATATATTTCAGGCCAAAGAATTATTCCACTGCGAGACCACTCTTTTGTTTCTTTGTCACCTTAGGTCTTCCGCCAGATGTTAAGATTGTCAGAGCCAACATTGACGTTCAAAGAAGAAGATTCCAAGAAGTTCCTAAGAAAGCATAATAACAGGTTGGACCTCTTGCCCGAGTTTCTGGAAGACCCGATGGTAGTTCCTGAAGATATCACAAACTTGCAGGTTAGTTCATTTAGAAATCCATTCTAGGAAATTGCCTGGTTGTTTACAAGAATAATGGGTCAGGAATCCACAACAACTATTTCCCACATGGCTCTTTATATTTTGTAATTCACATTCAAGGAACAAGACATTTTTTATTGGGGCAAGCTAATTTCGCATGAAATATGTTCCCAATTGTCAAGCTTAAAAAATGATAAGAAATTTTATATGTCATCCTACTTGGTTTTTGCGATAACGCATTGTTGCCAGTTTCCAAAACTGTCTCTGTCCAAGAAGGTAAACTGGGAATTCGACCCAGTAATGTTCTGGTACCAGGGCTTATGGAAGCACAAGGCCAAGCTTTGTTTTATGAGGTTTATAATGACTTTGTGTCTGTTTTCAAAGTTTTGTTGTTAGGAGAAGATACTCCCCGCATATCTGACTGGGCAACCAGGTTTTTGGAGAGAAAGGGGGCACATGAACATATGTATAATTACACTGTGATAAGAATTTTTGGCTCCAAGGAAAACCATGTTCTCCTTCCATGTCACATTACAGAAAAAAATGTTTGTTACAGAAATAACAAGGCAATACAACTACTGGTTGCATCTATTCCAAGAGAAGAGAAAAAAAATAGTTCATTCCTCTGCCTTGGAAAGTCGGGGACTTCGTGTTGAGGAACGTCAACAAAATTGACAAATTCGCAGCTCATTTCAACAACTTGAACCTAAGATATGTTGAAAGCATAAGAGGGTTCGACCCAAATAATTTTTTTTTAGAACATTTACAAACACTTGGCTTCGATAATGCTTTTTTCAAAAAACACCTGACCAAAAATAGAGACACTGACAACAACGCTCATGCTTCTGATGCCGGTGACCTATACACACTGCAAAGCACCACTGAATTGTACAAGCAACAGGGAAAAGGACCTGATGAGAAGAGTGCTCAATCAACAGATAACACTCCCAAAAGTATGACATCTCGGAGCATCTCTCCAACGACCCATCACAACAACAAAGCAACTCAAAATTCTTCAAACAAAGGAGGCGTTAACGCCCCTCCTCACCCTAAAATTGATAGTTCTCACAAGCTTCCCCTAGAAAGAAGAGGAAAAAAATTGTGGGACAGGTGGAAGAGCCCGAAATTGAGAGTGGGAACATGAAACTTGATCAACCCGGAGACGTGATTGACCATAGTCGTCCAATGGACATAGCTGATACCAAAATTTTTGACGAAGATGAATCCTTCATGTTCGAGAGCGTTGTTTTTGACAACGAGTCTAAAAAATTAATTATTGAAAAAAAAGATGTAAAAAATAAGAAAGGAAAATTTCGTTCAGAGGTTAACCTTGTGAACATGCGGCCAACCCAAATCTGTCGACTTCACATAGCGACCACAGATGCTCTTGATGATTCCATTGGAGGCATTGAGGCCGAGAATGCCAGACTGAAGCACCGGGTCAAGGAATTGGAGGAAGCTTTGATTCATATGTCATTGCTTGTCATTCCTTTGGCAATAGCCATGTCTGCCACCCCTGCAACCAAGTTAAAAGGATCCTCCAGTCTCCTCGCATCGTGTAGAGGATATGTGGAGAATAATATAAAGAAAATAATGGCACTGATTGCTGAGTCGTGGGAAACATCACAAACCATGTCTTCACTTGGAACGAGGGAAAATAATTTGCTCGAACATTTGCAGGCGGAATTAAAAAATGAAGAACGTTTCTATTTAGACATGGTCCTTCCTTTTGGCACCATTGTCAACAACATGGCAGAAATGAGAAGAAGACAACAATATCTCCCATCCAAAAACCGAATCACTCAATTAAGTGCATGCTGGAAAGAAAAATTGAAGAACCAGTATCTCATTGTCCAGTCATGTGAACAAGCCATATCAAAGAAAGAAAAATTATTCACAAAGCTGACCAAACTAGACTTAGTCGGAAGGACCAACGACTTCCAAGACCCCAACTTAATCGTCAGCTCATTGCCCTTAACTAAGCAAGCCTTCGATAAATAGGTTGTTATTTTTAAGGTGTTGTCTTTGGAAAAGTTTTACAACATCCTTAAATATGGTGAAGATGACATCGACAACTGGCTAGTCAACTATTCGGTACAGAATGAACAAATTGATCAAGCTTTGCAAAATCTTTCTATCGATCTAAGAGAATTAGAAAATGAACTTTTCAACACAAAAATTCGGAATGAGATCAATATCGCCCCCTTGAGAAGCTACATTGAAGAATGGCTTGAGAGAGAATTGAAGCATGTCGTCGACAAAAGGCAATAGGCAATTTCCACAATTCCAGTAGCCGTCGACGACGGCAATAAAAATGCATCAACAAACAAATAGCAAAAGGGGTGATATGTACCAACACTGTAAGTCTATACTGATCACATTTTGTTTTGTTTATCAATCCAGTTATTCCACTTTTTTAAATAGAAATTTCTAACCAAAGACTGATACCTTTCAATATATTCTTTTCAGGTATTACACTCTACCGTCGCCCACTTCTTCTTTCCACAGTCCTATTTCTTGTACATATTTCTCTTATGGCCTGCGGGAGCCCCAATCCCAGTCTATATGACAAACACATTTAAATTTCTAGGAATATGTAACATACAATATTATTTTTTGATATATTTCAAATAAAACTATTTTTTATCTCCTTTTATATATGTGTTCTCATAAATTTTTATTTTCCTCTATGCTGAATGTCAAGAAATTGTGTTTATTTAATTTCAAAACTATTTTTCGTTTCCTTGTGTATATATGTCCTCGCAAATTTTTATCTTCCACTATGTTGAATGTCAAGAAATTGTGTTTATTTAATTTGAATATAAATTTTTTTGTGTTGGCACATATAGAGACAAAATAGACAGAATTTTTTAACATAGCAAAATATATTATATAGTTTCAAAAAATAAATGGGACTCTAGGGACCACATGTCATTTACTGCATGGATACCACCTGTCCTTCATGCTGCTTGCCACATCTCCGTTGCAGTTTACATCTACCTCCGCTACTTTTCCCCCATCCCTATGCATTTTTTTCCCAATTCAACCTGACAGGGACTACACTGCCATGCAACACTTGTTAATAATTTGTTATATTAAGCAAATTATGGTATAAACTTTCAACTTTATGTTTTCAGTGTTATTTTTTCACATATTATTTCCATGGAAAGTCATGAGATATAGATTAATATATATTTTTAAAGTATTTTATGTTTTTTAAAAGTTTAATATAGTTGTATGTGAACTATTTTAAGTTTTGTTTTTTTAAGGATATTTTTCATTAATTTTATTTAAAATTTGGTGAGTAATTGTTGGATTTTCATATTTGAGTGGTTAATTCTATATAATCTGAATGTCCGAGGGGTTTTTCAACACATTAAATCCATTTCTACATTCATAAATGCAATTTAAACTTGATAGAAAACAATGATTTCATGCCGATTTAAGTTGTCATATTTCGACGAAAATGACCAAAACATAAAATTGTTAAACAACGCTTTTAATATATTTGAAATTAAGAAGAATATATGTCACATAAAGTATTATATATTTGAAATTAAGAAGAATATGTCACATAAAGTATAATATATTTGAAATTAAGAAGAATATATGTCACATAAAGTATAATATATTTGAAATTAAGAAGAATATATGTCACATAAAGTATAAAGAAGGTGGGGGCATTACTAGATAAAATATTAGTATAATTGATTAATTGATTTGTATATATTGATCTAAATTGATTTCTAATAGTTAAAAAATTTGCAAATAATTTCCAATATTTATAAAACTATATAATAATATTAGGTTTATGAGTTTAAACTAAGATTTAAATGTTTCCTCATATTTTCCACATTTATTTTTTCTTTCTTAAATTAGAGATGTTGACTCTAGCATCTTATTAAAAAAAACTAACTAAGATAGTTATTATTAATTCAAAATAACAACCTCACCAATTCAATTAAAGAAAATAATACTTAAGAATAACATTACCTATGCTTTGACCTTCCTCTTTGTTGCTATATCAACCTTATTTCTTAGAACACAACCAAATTTGGGTTCTTTGTAGTCAAATCTCATCACCCTTCTAATAAGGACTCATATTTTCAAAACGACAAGGTTCATATCAATTTCTTTGACTTCTAGCACAGGAAAAAGTGAGCCATTTCAAACATATAAGTTAGCAATACCTTGTTTTTAAGCTCTTACACTCAATTTTTTGCTATGTAAGATAATCCTGCATAAGCACAATCTAAGATGAGCATTATAATATTGAAATTAATGCCAACATTTACAATTATATCTACAAGTGTAATCCTCTGTAATTTACAATTATATCTACAAGTGTAATCCACTTCTGTTATAATAGAGGCTTCGGTTGAGCTGATAAGGGCTGGTTAGCGAAGCCAATCCTCTGTGAACTGGTTAGAGTTGGACTAGTTGGACTGGACTAACATCTGCTCTTCTTTTTCTTTATTGATCTGTCCATTGGCAATGGGCTTATCTGCTCTTCCTCAATCCATTTGCAGCCGGGGCTGAGGACTCTATCGATTTTGTGGCGATCTGAGTCAGAAAGTCGTGGGTGGGAGTAAAAAACGAGTAGCCAGGCCAAGAGATATATGGCTAGCCGGCAGCTCAACTAGCTTTCGGTTGCATCCAACGATCTTGTGAACGTATTAATGTTGGTATAGATTTTTATTTTATCTTATTATTTGTACTTTGATTTCTCTGTACTTGCGCGCAAAACTATATTCATGCTTTTCAAACTATTTGTTTTTCAAATTATTTGCGGCAGACGGCAGGGACATCGCTACTACAGTAGCACTTGTGACAACGTGGTGTCATATCGCTCACTAATTTTCTCATAGGTGGAACAAATTATCTCCTCTCCTGCAAATTACAATCTAACAAACTAAAAAGACACTCATAAACAACAATATGCAAAATACATCTCCACCGAAAATGGAATACCTATTATCTCAAATTGAAAAGACATATGTAGACCTTCAAATGTCTTGAAACCTTCCTTTTTCTAAACTCAAGTGCCAAAGAGACAATATGACAAGAAGGCTAGCCATGGATTTCATGGGGTTGAAAATACAAGATTTGGATATGGGGTTGAAAATACAAGATTTGGGTATCAAGAGAAAAGGTGGTGCTTTAAAAAATTACAAGATTTTATTTCTAAGAAAATGAAAATGGTTATAAAAGAAAATGATGTAAAGTAAAAATTGGGTGCTTTGGCAACAACACATGGAGACTAAACTATACTCTCTAGATCCTCATATAAAGTTGGTGCCAAAATCAAGAACACATTATGCTAACGACAAATGTAGGAAAAATAAATAAACTCTACATTGACCAACTTTAAGGGGGTGGTTTTTTAAAAGAAAAACTCGTAAAAACACAAAGAGGTTCAACACACTAACATTCTACACACAATCTATATCTATACTGATCACTAAAACAATTCCTTTGTGTTTTTCTCTGGATTGAACACTAAGACAACATGAAACCACACACAAATTAACATTCATATCTCTTATAATTATATATTACATTAGTTCTCATGCATAAAGGAATGCACCAAAGTGGGTTAGCGAATACAATTTTTTGGAAGAGTCTTCAAAATTTCCTTAGTTGTTGGGCTACCTAAAATGGTGTAATGAAACATGATGTGCTTGGATCCAAAATGAGTCATGTTAATTCTATTTTATTAAAGTGCTCGGCTGCAATTTCTTCTATAATGATGATATTTTGTATTTGACCTCTTGGCATAACACTGTGTAGGTTTGGAGAACATAAGATCCCATGTGCATGTAAAGGATTGAGTCCACACTAGGAGTTTTTCTATTACACGGTTCATAAGAGAGGCTTCCAGATTCCAAGGACAACTGGAGAAAGACCATTGATCAAAACAATGTACGAATGACAAATGACGTGGTTAACTAACAAATGGTAATGATATAACAAATGGATGTGATCTAGGATGGATGATCGAGATAGTATTTATAATGACGTAAGACACAACACACACATATACATGTGTCCATACAACAAGAAAGCCCATGTTGCCATTAACAACATCAACAAGGGAAATAACATATGAGGCTTTAGTACATATCTCTAGATCCCATTTATAGGTAATCATGACAAACAACACATGCATGCATGCCTTTGAGCTTCCAAAAGGGTCTAATAAAAGTGCAACACCATAGTAGCATAGGAATCAAACAAATCTTAGCCCATACCAACAATGTCTCCAACATTATCAACAATCAGTGTTTGATCATTTAAGTCTGGACCATCAATTGCTCCAGTAATCTCATAAAAATGCTTATTGGTGTAAATATGTGGGTGGGGAGAGACTATTTCCCATGATTCACATTTTTAAAGAAAAAGTTAATACTCATAACTATTAGTATATAAGCGATTTCTTTTTGGAATTGTGAACTCAATGCAATTATATTTTCTCAATTTTATTGTTTAAACATGTCTCCACATACTTAAATATGGATTTTATCTTAAAATATCTACAAGTTATAGTAATTTATCTTATGTTGACCAATATGAAAAGTAAATTAAAAAGAAAAAAATCTTTCATATCGATTGAGGAAAGCGTTCATTGAACATGTAGTCAAACTTTCACCAACCTGTTTCTTTACTACTACCTTTATTGTATGAACAAGATGCCACGCGACAATCTCCTATAAGCATTTGTGTCCAAGGCTTCTCCATTGGACAACAATGCCATATATATGATAAAAGTTCCATCATTGTACACTTTTTCGCCTCATTTATTCATCTCTTACATAAACATTGAACAACTTTTCTCTACATTCAATGATATTTATCATCAACCAATGCAAATCAAACCTTCTTAGAAGAAAACTATCAAATATAAATACTTCACTACATATATATTGAAAAAAAACAATCATAAACTTCTCTCCACTTTCAATGATATTTATCATCACCCAATGCAAAAACCTTCTTAAAATAATACCATCAAAATATAAATACTTCAATACACATATATATCATCACCCACCCAATGCAAAAACCTTCTTAAAACTAGGGTTGCATGGCAACGCAGTCCCTGCCGAGTTAGTTGGGAAATACATGTTAAACAATGAAACTTAATATAACTAAATGCACAAGTAATGAATATTTTTTGTCAAAAGATAATAATTGAGGGTTGTTTTTTATTCAAAATGTATAATAAACGGTAAGTTGAATGGAAATATAATATTCATAAATATAATATAAATAATAAATATATTATAAATATAATAATAAATAATATATTAGATAATAAATATAATAATGCATAATAATAAATACATAGTACAACTTTTTATATTTAGATGTGGTGATTGGTCAAATTCATTGATTATGTAATTATTTTTACATATTGAAAGACGTGAAGGGAGCAATAACACTTCAATTCTATCAACCAATTAGAAATGAGAAACACAAATATTTTTATTATAACCAAAAATATATATTTGTTTTCCTATGTTAAACATTACATTGCATACACAAATTTATGGTAAAAGACAAATTAATGTCACATCAAAAACAAATTCATTACTATAGTCCCATAGCATGTACTAATAATACCATCAAAATATAAATACTTCAATACACATATATATTAAAAAAAACAATCATATCTTTATGATGAAGAAAACAATTCTTATATTTAATGATGACATATAAATACTTCACTACATATATTATTAAAGAAAGCAATCATATCTGTATGATGAAGAAAAAAATAATTCTTATATTTAATGATGACATATAAATACTTCACTTCATATATTATTATATATTATTAAAGAAAGCAATCATATCTCTATGATGAAGAAAAAAATAATTCTTATATTTAATGATGACATATAAATACTTCACTACATATATATTATTAAAGAAAGCAATCATATCTTTACGATGAAGAAAATGATTCGTATACTTAATGATAACATTGTACAATAATGATGTTTTTTAAAAAAACAAAAAATTAAAAACACTTGTTATTAAAAAAATAATAAAAAA
>SNQJ01S0070632.1:13186-26133 GCA_010110895.2 Picea sitchensis
TAAAAAATAAAAATAAATGAGTCAATAAATCTAGGTGGCCTAGAAAAACATTGAATTGATTAGACCCTGTCAGATTAAATTATTTAATTAAACCATGGATTTGTTGATTATAAATCCCAACAAAATCCTAAGCTTAACTCGAAGACTAATCCTAAGTCTAAGTTAGTTAGGGGACTAAATTAAAAGAATAGAGATAAAAGAGTTTAAGTAAAAATGTGAATAGAAATCTAAAGATTGGATAAAATGCACATGTGTGCATGAAATAAATAAATTAGATTTTTAAAATAGAATAAATAATAATATGAGAGAATATGGGTACACATGGAAAATAATCTTGAGTCAACTTAACACTAGTCTAACTAGAAGAAGACTCTTAATCCAACTCAAACTAAGATCTAGTTAAGAGACACTCATTAAATGAGAATATGTGTAATAAATGGACAACTAAGAGAGAAAATAGGAACACATTGGGGAATGTGAGGGAAATTGAATTTTTAAATAAAATAAAATTGTAATTACTTGTGCAACTTGGGGAGAGTGTGACAAGCGTGTGGGTGAAAAATCCTAATTTATTTAATTAAAAAGTTAATAAATTTTTCACATGGACATGTGTCAGTGAGGAAAATTATATAAAACAAATGGTGTAGAAGTGAAAGGGATTCACAAATTCTTGGTAAGGTTATGCTGCCAAAATTATTTTGGACTGTGTTTTACTTGTGAGAGTTGGGATACCAAGCTTGAACAAAGAGTGGAAGCTCTTCCTTGTGAGGCAAGACTTAGACATTTTGTTTGTTGTTTTTTGTGTGTGGCCCCTTTGCGGCTCGGGGGTCTAAAGAGGAAGAAGAGTACCCCTAGAGTTGGCTGGGAGGTACCGGTGAAGTCTCTGTGATTGAAAAGCGAAGGGATAAGGAGTGAAAGTCGTTTACGACATAAAAAAAATTCCATCGCCATTATTTCCGGTATTTTATTTATGAAATTTCACATCGCATGAGTAAAAGTTGTATATTAGAATTGTTTAGTTGCTGTAAATTATGAGGTAACATTGGTTTTTAGCTACTGCGAAAATAAATATTAAAATCTAGAGACTAATTGTTGAGTTTGTTTCCATTTGAGTTGCAGTCACTTTATTCAAACCCAAATTCGAACCAGAACTTCGACCCCTTTGTTCACTGTAAAATGCATCTATGTAAAGTGTAGAAATGGTTAATTGTGACTTATTTTTACTAACATCAATTGTGAATTTTCCTAGTCACCATCGCTAATGGATTTTTTGAAATATCTTATCATTGTTGTATATTCATTTCCATTTTGAATTCAAATAATTTCTTATGGTCATGCATAACTAAGGACATCTCGAAATTAATATAAATGAATTTGATGTAAACAAATTAACTCGCACTGCTTGATATGATAATAAACTGTCGTATTTTATTAAGATATTATGCAATCGAATTCGAGTATTAGATTTTTAGGGGCGATGATTGTCGTTGATTTTATTCTTTTTGTGTGGTTCTTGATAGTTATCAGAATCTATGATAATTGAAAATTTATATGGTCATTGTAGTATTGGGTGCCAATCCGGAATTAGAACTATAACTTACACCGAAGACACAATAAGAATTATTTTTCTTAAATATAAGATAGTTTCCAAGAAGTCATGTTAAGTATGCATAATTGATTGCCTTTATGTTTTGTAATTTTATCACTTATCTTTTTACCAATTCAAGACACGATAATGGCAATTTCTAGAGTTCCGAAGTAAATAGAATTGAGAATTCATTCTAATATTTCGATGATGTTTCTTAGTTATTATGTGTATTAATCATTAATTGGAATATGTGATGCAACTGCGAATTTCAACTTTTATGAGTTACGCGAGTTGCACATTCATAAATTGGGAAGTTAGAATGTTATACGTATACACCTTATTGTTTTAAATAGATCAAATCAATAGAAGTGTGACAAAATATATTTTCTTGTAGGTAAAATAGTTAATTTTTGAGTGAGAGAATTTCAATTAACGACTTGAATTTCACAATTAGACGTCTCTTCTTTACAACGGATTACATTTTCAATTTAAACATGTCTTTAGTATAGGTAATTATCAAAGTTTCTTGATGAATTAAATTGTGGCATAAGTCGTGTTCAGATTAATTTGACGATTAAATTGTTAATCAAAATTACTTGCATTATGTTATAGTTACTAGTTATCTATCAAGAATTTTAGATTTACACTCTCGTTTCTCTCGTTTAGTCTGTTAGGTTAGTTAAAAATGGAGGGTGATTACAATTTAAGTTACTGGATGCGGATTGATTGCGGTTAAGGGAATTAGAAACATTCTTGTTCTTCAGAACAATCACCATCCTGAGACCTTAAATGGTTGAAATCAATCAAATGAATCCTAGACTTGAGCGTTGATTATGTGTCTTGGAGGTCCTAATCTTGTAGGATAACTTGGGTGGGTAGATACTTTGTTATATATATGTGATTGGTTAATTTGGATTAAAAATGATGTGGTAATTAGATTTTTGTTGTGCATTGATGTGATGAGTTTGAATGTTTAAATTATTAATGTATGTCATTGTTGCTTATCTCTTGTCCAAACAAATGTTAAAATAAAATTATTTATGTTATATACACAACAATTTGATGTTGTAACGAAGGGTATCATTACACATAGGAATGAGATTATGGATATTTTTTCACAAATACTTCAACGAATACCAATAGGCGATGCATTTTCCCCGAGCGAAGGTGCCTCCCCCTTTAAGGTACATATCAACTTTTATATTCCTATATTTGAAGGTCATATAGATGCAGATGTTGTAGACAAATGGTTGAATCTGCTAGAAGGGTATTTTTTTTCCATAACCTTTATAATAGAGAAAATAATACATTTTCACTCCTCAAAGTCATCCCCCGTGTCAAAGATTGGTGGGAAACTTTATGTGAGCAAAAGGAAACAAAGGAAAGCTTATTATTTACAGTCGCACTCACCTAGAAATATTTCAGGGATGCTATTAAGGAACAATACTACCCTGTTGGAAGTTATGACGACCTGTATACAAGATGGACCACACTGTGTCATGAAAGGGACCAAATACTTCCACATTTCACAAATATCTTCCATACTTTTCTCACCAAGATGGGTATCAAATATTTTGAGCGACATCTGGTGCTCAAGTACTGAGGTGTTCTGCATAGATACATCCATACAAAAATAGAGTTTTTTAACATCTTGTCCTTCGACATGGCCTATTGATATGTATCAAAATTGAGTAGAATATTAAACAAAATACACGACAGTTTGGGTATGGGAACCCCTCACAATAGAAGCAGGGCAAGGGCAGCCCCAACCCGCATAAAAAAGGGCAGAGCAAAGATGGAAAAACTTAGGAAAAAAAATCTAAGTTGTAGACAAATAAGGACAATGGAAAGATGAAAAAAGACATCCGGAAGTGGTGTGACTTCCATAAAGGACCCCGACATAACACTGTTGATTTCCACTCAAAGAAGTCATTGATGGCTGAGGTGAAATCCTCTAAATAAGATGCAGGTTTCGACTTTGATTTAGAATGAGAAAAGGGGAGACAAATTATTGATGTGGAACCTAGTGCCGCCATTGCTACCACCAAGATCCATCTCAGTGAACTTGATGAGCAAGTGGAAGGCGAGCACCTCTTTCATTCACAGATGTGGGTGAAGGGTACTCTATTTTACTTCATCGCTGATAGAGATATCCAGAAGAAAATCATGTCAATGGAGGTCATCAAGCAGCTAGCCCTATTGATAATTTCACGCCTGCAACCATACACCATCGAACGACTCTACCAAGGAAGTGATCTTTGTGTCAACCAATAGTGTTGCTTGTCCTACGACATCAAGCCCTTCAAAGACGAGGTATTGTGTGATGTCACTCTCCCTGAAGTTTGTGATGTTCTTTTGGGCGAACCTTGTTTATAGAAATGTCATGTTGTATATGATTCTAGGCCTCACAATGTTATTATTACTTACCGCAACAAGTATGGATCACTTCTTTAGATAAAATTCAAAAGAAAATATTTGGGGGAAAATAAAAGTACTTTGTTTTATATGAATAGACAAAGAAATACTACTACTAATAATAATCCATCATCTCATAATAGATTTTTGTGAGTGGACTTCTTGTTGTCCTTATGATGGGGGTACTTTTTCCTTGTGTTATCACCCTCCAATTCTTGTAGGTAGCAACATCCTTTTCTAAATGAACAATGGTAGATGTAAAAAAGAGGGAAATAAAATCAAAATAGTGAAGGAATATGGTAGGCTAACCTTGTTATGAAATGTAATGTAACCACTTGGATTCTTAATATATGTGAACAATGGAATGCCAATATAGAACTAATATTCTATATGAACTCTTCTCATTCATTAATGAGATTCCATAAGCTTAATGGGAATCGTGGAAAGATAAGTGATTGGAATTATTGGAGGTAAGGTTCAAAATAGGTCCACAAGTACCCATTATGATTTCTAAAAAGTACACATGTGTTTATGAGCCTCAAACTAGTGATTTTTTGGGTTTACAAGGGTCACATGACTTTAAAATGATTTATTGTTGTTGTTTGTGGAGCTTGATTAACTTCATGTTTCATAAGTCTTTGTTTTGAGTTGTGTTTATACCCCATGAAGACTGTACACCCTAGAATATTGTACACCCCTCCACGAAGGGCTGTTGTAGGGGTGGATTCCCCCCCCGTGGGGTCTGGGGGAAAGTGGAGGTTCGGGGAAAAATCCCCCGAAGGAAAAACTACCTTGTAAATTTATATTGTAATTTGATATTAAATATGGATCATTCATTATAAGGTTGCATATATGACGGTAGAATTTATGTTAGGGTTTTTCTCCATAGAAGGAAACTCTCTTTTATGAGGGAAATGTATTGCGGCTATGCATCATTGCGGATATTGTATTCTGAGAGAGGAGACTATGAGAGAAAGAAGATGAAGTTACAATGAGTGTGTTGTAGGTTGTATCCCTTCATTTTGTTGGATAATAAAAAGGAAGGACCTGGAAATTTCTTTGGTGTAGGTATCCTACAATGGGTGAATCGCGTATATTTGTGTCTCTATTGTATTGTGTATCTTTTGTACCTTATTTCTTCATTTATTTTATTTTATTGTTCCACAATCTTATTTTTCTATAAACTGGTATCAAAGAGAAAGTTAACTCGCAGAAAAAGAGGTTTTCTGGTTCGAGTGTGAGAAATGGCGAAAGATGGAAAGTTTAGGTTCGAGTAATTTAACGGAAAAAACTACAAATTATGGAAGATGCATATGGAATATTATTTATATTAGAAGGATCTATTCCTACCATTGCATGTAATAACAAAGAATATGATGGCCATGAAGGACGAAGAATGAGAGCTTCTTGATAGAAAGACACATGGAATGATACGCTTGAGCCTGAAAACATTAGTGACATTCAATATTTTGAAAGAAAAGACAACGAATGAGATGATGGATGCATTGGATAAACTGTATGAAAAACCCTTGACATCCAATAAGGTATTTATAATGAAGAGATTATTTAATATGAAGATGTAATAAGGTGGGTCTGCTGCAAATCATTTAAATGAACTTAATAAGGTTACTAATTAGCTAATTTATATAAAAGTGTACTTTGATGATGAGGTCAGGGCTCTTCTAATCTTATGCTCATTTCCAGAAAGTTGGAATGACTTGTTCATGGTTGTAAGTAACTTTGTCTCTGTTTAAAACACTTTAAAATTTGATGATGTTATTGGTGTTATCCTTAGCAAGGAAATGCGATGGAAAAGGATAGGTGAGACATTAGGTAATGCGTTAAACATGGAGAACAAGAGAAGACAAAAGGATAGATGAAAGGGCTCAGGGAACTATGAGAATTCTAGGAATGGAATATCCAAATCCATACTGGGAAAGATAGAGTGTTGGAATTGTGGGAAGAAATGATATCTGAATAAAGACTTCAAATCTCCAAAGAAACAAAGAGATGGACAAGAATAAAAAAATCAAGAAGCAAATGTAACAGGTGATGTGTTACAAGATGCTTTGATTCTTTCTGTAGATAATATTTTTGAGTCTTGGGTAGTAGATTTAGGGGCTTCATTTCATGCCACACCCCATAGGAAACATTTTCTAGATTATGTTCAAGGTGATTTTGGACAGGCTCATTTGGGTGATGATGTGCCATGCAAAATTGTTGGAATGGGAAAGGTAAAAATTAAGCAAAGGAATGGAAACCAATGGTTGTTGAAAGAGGTAAGACATGTTCCAGATCTACGGAAAAATCTAATTTCAAAAGGGAAGTTGGAAAGTGAAGGTTGTATATCCATATTTACATATAAGGTGTGGAAGTTCACCAAAGGATCACCGGTTATAGAAAAAGTAGAGAAGGTAGGTACACTGTATTTATGTATTGGTAATATTGACTCTTCTATCTCTTTAGCTTCTACAGGAGTGGATACAACATTGTGGAATCATAGGCTTGGAAACATGAGTGAGAAGGTGATGCAAATACTTCACAAAAGAAATTTGTTTCTAGATCTTAAACAAATTAATTTAGATTTATGTGAGCATTTGTTTATGGAAAATAGAAGAGAGTCAGATTTCTCAGAGTTGAAAAAGAAAAGAAGAGTGAAAGGTTAGAGCTTGTGCATACATATGTATGGAAACCAACTCAAGTATCATCTCTTGGTGGCTCTTTTTATTATGCTACTTTTATTGATGATGCAACTAGAAAAACTTGGTTTTATTGCATTCGACAAAAATATGAAGTTTTTTATACTTTTAAGAAATGGAAGGATTTGGTTGAGAATGAGACAGGAAAAAGGTTGAACTGTCTCAAATAAGAAAATGGAGGTGAATATTGCAGGAAGGAGTTTGATGATTATTGTTCATACCATGGTATTCATAGAGAGAAGATAATTCCAGAAACATTACAAGAAAATGGTGTGTCAGAAAGGATGAGGAGGACAATCATGGAACATGGAAGGAGTATGAGATTGCATGTTGGTTTTCCCTTATAGTTCTGGGAAGATGTTGTAGATGATGGTGTTTACTTAATAAACAAAGGAACTTCAAGCTCTTTGGATGGTGTAATTACAGAGGATCCATGGATAGGTAAAAAGGTAAAGTATTCTTTTTTGAAGACTTTTGGTTGTGAAGCATTTGTTCATATTGATAAAGAAAATAGAACAAAGCTTGAGGAAAAATCTAAGAACTGTACCTTTATTGGATACAATGTTAACGATTTTGGTTATCTCTTATGGTATTATGAAAATCACAAAATCATTAGGATTGGAGATGTCATATTCAATGAGAAGGTCATGTACAAAGATCGGTTGTAGGGAAAGAAACAAGAAAAAGAAAAACCAGAATACATAGTGCTTGATGAGATCACTGAAAAATAAATTCCAAAGGTACCAGAAAATCAAAATGTACAAAGATAGGAGAAAGGTACCTCAAAATACTGCAAGTGTTGTTAGAAGATCTACCAGGTTAATTAGACCCCCTTGAATGATCCTCCCCTTCATTGCATTATTTATTGTTTATTGATTCTAGTGAACCAGAATGTTATGAAGAGGTAATGTAGGTAGACACTAAAAAGAAGTGGGAGCAAGGAATGAAAGAGGAAATGGATTCCCTAGTAAATAACCAGACTTGGGATTTGGTTCAGTTGCCTGCAGGAAAAAGAGCACTGCAGAATAAATGGTTTTACAAGTTGAAGGAAGAATATGGAGGCAAAAAGCAGTACAAGGCTAGAATTTTTGTAAACGGGTTTGCACAAAACAAAAGGTATAGATTTTGATGAAATATTTTCTCCTATAGTTAAAATGACTTCAATTAGGACTATTTTAAGTCTTGTGGCAATAGAAGATTTACATCTTGAATAGTTAGATGTAAACACAACTTTTCTCCATGGGGATTTGGAGGAAGAGATTTATATGCAACAACCACATGGGTATGAGGTCAAAGGGAAGGAAAATTTGGTATGCAGGTTGAAGAAGAGTTTCTATGGCCTAAAGAAAGATCCAAGGCAGTGGTATTTGAAGTTTGAGAGGTTTATGATAGAAGAAGGTTATAGTATATGTCATTATTATCAATGTGTTTATTTTAAAAAGCTAGAAAATGGAAGCTATATTATCTTTCTATTGTATGTAGATGACATGCTTATTGCAGGGTCTAATATGTAGGATATAAATGTGCTCAAAAAGAAATTAGCTAATTATTTTTCAATCAAGGATTTGGGTGCTGCAAATAAAATCCTTGGTATGAGAATAAGAAGAGATAGGAAAAATCACAATTTGACATTGTCTCAGAGTGGGTACATAGAAAAGGTGTTGGAGAGGTTTATAATGCACAATGAAAAACCAATTAGTACACCTTTGGCCAACCATTTCAAATTAACCAAATAAATGTGTCCCAAGACATAAGAGGATATAGAATACATGTGCATGATCCCTTATTCATCAACAATTGACATATTGATGTATGTGATGGTTTGTACAAGACAAGATATTGCACATGCAGTGGGAGTTGTGAGTAGGTATATGAAAAATCCAGGTAAATAACATTGGGAGGAAGTAAAGTGGATTCTCAGGTATTTGAAAGGTACTGCTACTCATAAATTATGTTTTGGAGGTTCAAACATTGTTCTACAGAGATATGTTGATTCAAATATCAAAGGTGATAAACATAGCAGGAGGAGCACCACAGGGTATGTTTTTACTGTAGGTGGAACAACAATAAGTTGGATTTCGAAACTGCAAAAGGTTGTTGCTCTTTCAACAACATAGGCATAGTATGTTGCTGCTACAAAGGATATTAAAGAGATGAATCAGTTACAAATATTTATGGAGGAATTGGGAAAGAAGCAATAGAATAACAATTTGTATTGTGAAAGCAAGAGTGAAATTCATCTCGTAAAGAACTCAACCTTCCATTAAAAGACTAAGAATATACAACTCAAGTACCATTTCATATGATCTATCTTGGAAGATGGAAATTTGAAGCTAGAAAATATACACACCAGCTAGAATCCTACAGACATGTTAACAAAGGGAGTAACTAGGGAGAAACTGAGTTCCTACTCAATTTTAGTTGGTCTTCAAGAATAGAGGTGAAGGTGAGAAATTTTCCAGGTCCAAGGTGCAATATAGTCTAGCATGTACAACATCAATGGAGTTGTTGTGATGAATACCCATGTGGGAGAATGTTGGTTGTGGAGCCTGATTATCTTCCTGTTTCATAGGTCTTTGTTTTCATCCGTGTCTATACCTTATGAATACTGTACACTCCTCCATGTGGGGTCATTGTAGGGGGGGCTTGCCCCCCCTGAAGGGTCGAAGGGCTCATCCCCCTGGCTGGGGGGTTCGGGGGTGAAGCCCCCGAAAGAAAATTTCCCTTGTAAATGTATAATGTAATTTCATAGTACATCTGGACCATTCATATAAGGTCATAAATATGACGGTAGAAGTTATGTTATGGTTTTTTTCCCTAGAAGGAAACCCTATTTTATGACGAAAATGTATAGCAACTATGCATTATTGTGAATATTGTATTCTGAGAGAGGAGATTGTGAGATAAAGAAGAGGAAGTTACAATGGGTGTGTTGTAGGTTGTATTCCTTCATTTTGATGGATAATAAAAAGGAAGGACCTAGAAATTTCTCTAGTAGACGTAGCCCACACTGGGTGAACCATGTATATATGTGTTTCTATTGTATTGTGTATCTTCTGTGTTTTATTTCCGCATTTGTTTTTATTTTATTATTCTGTGATCCTATTTTTCTAACAATTGCATGATTCATGCAAGAAAGAAATGATGCAATGCATCATCCTATAAACAATCAACTAAGGGTTTGACAAAGATAAATGAGGAATAAATGACATATGATGATATGGAAGGGTCAAAATGAAGGATCAAAGTACATGTTGAATAGAACATTCCAAAAAACATTGGTTGGGCCATGTAGAGAGTGTCTCCAACCCAAGGGATCAAAATAGATGTTGTAAAGAGCCATACATGTCTAGTGGTATTTGAGTGGAACCATTAATGTGTATGATTTTCATTGATGCATTAGTGATTTGGAACTAAGCATGTGCAAACTGACCAAGGCAAGTAGATATTTTGACTCTCCTTTCTTCATCAGAGGTTACCCATCAATAAGGAAATGGGACCAAGGTACAAAGCCTCTAAACCAAACACTAGAATTAATGTGTTGATTTTTATTAGAGGAAGGTTCACTATAAAAAGTGGATAAATACCCCCTAAATCCAACAGGAGGAGAAACATATCAAGGAACAAATGTAAGGGAATAACCATTTAATAAAGGATGATTATTCATCCAATTAGTAGGACAATCAAGGCTTCCTTTTAATAGATAATTAGTGATGGTATACTTGGGAAATGACCATTAACCAACATAACATGAATAAATTGGTTGTCACAATGAGTTATATGAAGTGAATAATGATGCAATAATACCAAGAAGCATGTAGACACAAACAAATTGATGACCCAGAAGAGAATCATGGATCATGTTGATGGATCTAACCAATGGTAGGTGTAAAGCACAATAACAATAGTAATAAAGGATGACTGGGTTGATTCCATATGTAATATATCACATATAAAAAAATATATAAAATATTCAATATAAGAAAGGAAAAGAGAAAAAAAAATAGTCTTACATCAGTTTAGAACGAAGGTTCATGAAGATATTCTCTATAGCGATATTGAATATTTTCTATGATTTTCTAGGTTCCTTTTTCCAATTCCAATCCAACTTTGGAGAATCAATCAAATAATTTGTTCCTTATCATGTATACATGTTCAAAAGTGATGTGAGATATTGTTGTAATCATGTTCTTTATGTCATGGAATAAAGGTTGTGAAGTGAAGTTTTTCAAATTGAAGGTGTTATTCATCAATTGTAAAACTAGTACAAAATCTCTAAAAATTTGAAGGTGGAAAATGCCCTTTTCCTTAGCCAAACATAGAATGAGATTGAGGGCTAGTAATTCAAAAAAAAATATTGGTTCATCTCCTATGCCAGGAAAAAAGGAAATTCTTCGATCCTTTGATAGATGTAGGATTCTTCCAACTCATCTTGTGAGGTTTTGTTGAGAGGCTTCATTAAAAAACGCCTAGGGCATGTCCTTGTTTATTGTTTTATGGGAGTTGTAGATATGGGAGTGGGAATTTGATGCTAAGGGAAAGTGGAGAGTGTGTTCATACTTTTCATGGAATATTCCTGAGGAATCATCTCTTCACCTTCAAGTAACATGCATTTTCTTGCTAACCAATCTCCCCAATCAATAATGAGAGGGATGGATTTAAAGTTTGATGTTTCAATGTTTGAGATCCATGTTTTAAGAGCCTAATTAATTGAAGTACCATACAATGCATTTTTAAACCCCATCACTATGTTTTCTTCCCTCCATGCCTATTTTGTGTAACTACAGGACAAGATCAAGTGAGAATCTTTTTCAAAGTCTATCTTACACATGTATGATCTATTAATTCCTTCAAAAATTGTATTTTATAGAATATCCCATCTAGGGGATCATTTGTTAGTTGAGAGAATCCACGTGAAGAGTTTTTATTTTGTTTGTAATTTCAACATCCAAATATTTTTCCACCACCAGACCTATGGCTCTTCACTATCCCCCTAAGCTAGTTCTTTGTAACCAATTTTTAGCTCATATTTTTTTGTGGTATTCAAGCACCCAAAAATTTGATCATATTCCTCTATTAAGTTCACAAAGGATGACCAAATGTTTTGAGTACAACTTTCCCAAGTGACTGCATCTTCTTCTCTAAATCTTATTTCCCCTGAGATAACTAGTGTTGCTTCCCTGTGTCTTGGTTACCTTGGGAAATCTGTCTTAGATTTTGGTAGGATTTTATTTTGAGCTCATGGATCATGTGGTTAGGAATTTTATGAGCTTACTTGCATATTACCCAGGGGCCTATTCCTATAATAAAAAAATTTCCCTTTCCAATTTTCCAGACTAACTAGTTACCAACCAAGTGGAAGGTTGAAAGAATGGTTTTCAAGACAATTTATGCATTTTCAATATTTTGGGGGGGATTGAGGATCCAGTACTCTATAGATTCCTATAGAAATTATTTGTCTTTTGTGACCTATTCCTAGAGCCCTGTTCCTTATATGAGCCTCCATATATTCTTGGAAGAAAGGGTCTTTGAGAACAAAAATATATTCTTTAGTCCCCAACCACCTAGGTATTTTGGGATAACAAACCTTTTCCAAGAATCCAATACCAATTTTTTCTTTGCTACTTCCCCAGACCAAATGAAATAAAAGAAAATTTGTCTTATTTTCTCAAGGATGCCTTTCAATATCCATACTAGAGACATCCAATAAATTGGGATGGATTCGAAAACCTCTTTAACCTAGACCAATGTGCCTCCATGAGATAACCAATGGTTATACCAAATGTTTAAATTTTTCTCCAAATTTTCCAAAAGCCATAACTAATCCTCTTTCTTGTACTGGTTGTATTTAAAGTCAAATCCCATATATTTAATTCCTTTATCAATGTCTCAGAAACGATAGGGAAAGACCTAGGTAAAATGCATATTTTCTATATCTGAGACACCCCATAACATAATTGAGGATTTCAATGTGTTTATTTGCATTCTCGTGGATTTTCAAAAGAGATCCATGATCTCCAATATTTTCAATCATATTTCTTGACCCTTCACAAAATATTAGTATGTTGTCAACAAAAATAAGATGAGTACTATTACAAGATGTGTTAAGAACCAAATACCAATATAGCATAGAAAAACCTCAGAAAAAGTACTCAATGCCTTGAAAAAGAGATAATTTCAGATAATAAGCCTCTTCGAGGGGACAACCTCCTTTTACCCCACTTAAATGTTCAAGTACAAGATGA
>SNQJ01S0070632.1:28684-64726 GCA_010110895.2 Picea sitchensis
AACCCTCGCAATGGTGAGGTTTAGGGAATTCCTAGGTTTAGATCGATGGAATCAACATGATTCAAGGGTCTCTATTAGGGATCGCTAGATGTACATGATGTCTGATTATTTCCCCTTGGTTGACTGCTTTGTGGACCTCATGTCAAAGTCAAATATCTTCTGAAACCTTTCGTTCAAACTTGGAGTATATCGATCAAAGGATGAGGGAGATACTCATGAGTTAAGATGTGATCCACGGGCTCCTCTGTCAAAATGTTATTATGGTTTCCTCCATCCTTCATTCCATGCATTCAATGTGGGTACACCTGAGTCATATTGGGTTCATGCAGAGTTAGTTTAGAAGAATACCTTGAGGGGATATGAGTAAGTCTTAGATGAAACATGTAGTGACATTGAATATGGTGGTAAGTTCAAAGTGATGTACACTTAGCCAAAATAATATTGTGGATGGGGTAGACTACTATGTAAACTCCCCTCATGTAGAGAGTATAGAAGACGTCATAATGGTGAACCAAAGGATATATGGGAATAAATGTAAAAAAACATCAAATCCTGGGATGGAAATGTGGCATTAGTTATCAAGAATGATTTAAAAGTCTCCCAAATTACAAAGGTGTAAGGAAGATCAATCACAAGAAAATTTGTGGGTAGAATAACAATGGTTAAAACTATCACAAAGTGGATGCATAAGGATGGTCTCTGTCTTTGGGTTACAACCCAATATATCACCTTCTATCTTGTGGTTGGATAGGGGTTATTTTCAAGACAAAGGCGGATGTAGAGGCTATTTTAGTTGGGTAATGGTATTAGGATCTTCACTTTTTTTTTTCCAAGCCTTGACCTTTATTATTCGATGCCAAGGAGGATAATATCTCCAGTATTCCAATCTGAATTAAAATATCAAAATTTCCCCTTTAATTTTGGTCAAAGGAGGGTTTTAAAGCTATTGGTGAGCTCCTGGGTTCATACATTACTACTGATAAAAGATATATGACTTCCATATATTTTTCTGTGGTGCAAATTCTTGTGGATATTGATCCAATACTTGTTTTATTTAACTCCCTAGATATCATAGTGGGTGACAAAATTTATGTTCAACAACTAGATTATTTAAATGTGTCATTTCATTGTTCACGTTGTCATCGTGTTGGCCATGTGCATGTCAAATGTGATTTGGGTTTTCAAAGATTAGTTCATCAGGGGGATCATGCGTAATCTATGGAGTTGGAGGTCATTCTTAGAGTGATCATAAATGATAATATTCCCTCGAAGGTGGATGCATCCAACTCAGATGGAGGGTTGGTCAGGGCCTCAAAGGATATTAAGGAAAAATCCCTATTAAAAGTGATGAATATATCCCTTGAAGGAAATTTCAATAAGGTCAAGTTAGGTGTTGATGTGGCTTCAATATTGGATAGGTTGACCAAAGAACTGGGCCTATCCTCTCCTCAATGTAGGAAATTGGAATCCATTTGGGACTCTTTCACTCCAGATGTTATCATTATTGGTGAGTCAACTTCATTACTAACTTCTAATTGTTCTACTTTAGGAAATAATTGTTTAGAATGTAAGGGGGTGGAGTCTAATTCCAACCTGACTTGGGAAGAACCCTTCCCCATTGATTCTATGAGACATAATGTGATCAAGTGTACTATTCATCATTTATTAGATTATATTTCTCTTGACAGGGTATCCCCCTCATCGATGTTCATATTGGTCAGGATCCAGACAACAACCTCATGAGGATATGAATCTCCCTATGCTTTTATAGAGGTAGTACTCCTCTTTCACTAAAATTTTGGAAGTTTCTTTGTATGGTTCTACAATGAATGTAAAGGGTGAATGCTAAAGAGAAAAACCTATAAGATAATCCAAGAAATATTGTATATAAAAATGTATCAACCCTTATATGTAGTTATACAAATATACATCAAATAATTTACATAAAATAATGGATGATGTGTTTTAGTAGATATTTGTGTCTATAAGGTTTTGGAGTCTCCCTTCCACAAACATTCTTTCTTTCATGTAAGATAAAATGAACTTGGAATCTACTATGACTTTTTCAAGATGAAGAAATGGATAGGTTTTCAAAGGAATTTAAATGATAACTTCATTACAAACCAAAAATGGTTTGAAATCACATTTGAAATCACATGTTTTTAACTCAAAGTATGAGAAATCATTAATGTAGTGCCCCGAAATAATTCTTTGTGGGAGAAATTTATAATAATAACCCAATATGATAAGTTCAATAGTGTTTGGAACAAGAGAATCAGAACAACTTCAAAATATTCCAATGACAATCACATGAACTAAAATAAATCACATCTACTTTTTACAAGTGGAGATCTCCCTCCTTTGGACCTGAAATGTTACAAGATAACTAAATATTTATGGAGAAAGAACTTCTTAGACCAAAATATTCCTATTTTATATACATTCATGGAAGATTTGATGGAAAGAAACAAAAAAGAAGAATACACAAAGAGATAAGTTTTAGCGGGCTAGTCCACTGAGTCTTGGAAAGATAGAGCTTTGCTTCTTGTAGACTCTTCACCACTATATACAATTCAGGTTTCCAACCTTTTATGGTGCCTTTTGTTTCCCTTTTAAAATTTTCTCTCAATTGTCTTGAATTAGTTAGGGTTTGTCTTTCTAGAACTTTCCACAATTCCTTTTTGGAGTAAAGCACTTTTAATTTTTACTTTATCAAACTTTCATTAAGGAATTTATGTCATTGAAATTCATGCCTCCAAGTAGAGCCTGCTTATTCCTTTAATAAAGTTTATTTAATAAAATTTATTTTCAAATTTTCAAGTTTACTATGTTTAACAAAAGTGGACTATGTTTTAAATGTCTGAGCATGATTTTTGATCTCTGAGCCATGGAAAATATTCTATATGTAATATTAATCATCTCATATTTCCAAAGAGTCCTCCTAAGTTCAATTTTCATTTCTCTATCTAAAGTTATAAGCTTGGGAAATTGAGGTTCTAAGTAAATTTATCAACAAACCATGAAAACATAGTTGTCTATTCTTTTGATTTATTAGAGATTTATGAAAAAATTATCCTCTTGAAAACTATTCCATTTTCTTTCGCATTGGATTACCTTTCCAATGAGGTATATTTTTTCCAAAACCAATGCATGGATATCTAGTTATGACTTCCATAAGTTCGCCATTCAACAACCGTCCATCCAACTTCATGGATCAATCCTAGACATTAATTAAAATTCACTGATGTTTAAAAATACTCCATCCCACATGCATTATAGAGATGAGTTTTTAAGTGTTTATAATAAAAAGTTTACCATAGTTCTCATGTGGAACAAAGGAAACTATGGAGACTTTGGCATAGGTTTCATGACTTACGAAATTTCATAAGTTAATACAAATTTTGATGCTCAATCAATGCCTAGTCATTGCCCAATAAGAATCTAGTCAAAAACGAGTCAGTTCCAATCATAGCCCACGTGTCACATTGATCAGAATCTAGACCAGGGGTCAAAATTTAGCCCAAAAATGAAAGTGTTGGGAATCACTTCAAAACAAATGGGTACATAGGTCTCATTTTCACGAATGCAACTCACTTCGAACGGGTTCAAACGGACATCAGATGAGTGAGATGTCTCGTTCTGTTCGATTTTCCAAATAGGCAAAAAAATTGCTAAATGTACAGTCTGTATAGTCCGTACAGGTGATGATGTGGCATGTGTTGATTCGATATGCTGACGTGGCAGGGTCGTACATTCTGACATGGCAAGAATTTAAGTGGTAGACAGATGGACGTATGGGTTTATGACAAGTGGCATATTGTTGTCAAATGATATGGTTCAATGTGGCCCAAGCTTGGGCTGCCACATGGCACCTTGGTTATGTTGTGTAAAATTTTATGGAGTTTGTGGGACTCGAACCCCAGACCTCCAGACACAGTGAAACGTCTTGGCAAAGGTCACCCAACCAGCACACCAAAGTTTAGTTCTTGTTAAATATATGTATTCACATGTATTTAAACGTGTTTAATGTTGCATTTGGGCGTGGGTCCAGGCTGGGGCTTGGCCCCAACCCTCGGTTTTGTGTGCCATTTACATGTGACCACTCCATGTAGTTTTCGCAAACATTTCTAAACCATCCCCACCCATGTGCCTCACCACTTTTCACACACATAAGCTTTATAGATAATGGTACCTATTTTTGCGTTGGGACATGGCCACATGGCCCCCCATGCACCCAACACCTCCACATTTTGGGGGCTTAGTTCCCTAACTATTCGACAAATTTGCGTGTTTTATGGGAATGACCCATGTGCTGGGTTTAGGCATGGGAAATACCCAGAAGATAGGTTACTCACATAGGAGGTGCGAATTAGCGAACCAGAGACAACAAGCTTGAAGGAGAAAAATGGAAATAGGCCTATCTTCTTCATTTTTTGGCCAAATGAGGTGCCGAAAAATCCCAAGTAGGGGTTTTTGGATGTTCTGAATCCATTGGCACAATTTTCAAAGGCATTTGGAGACTTTGTTTGCAGGTTTTTTCTACTTTGAAGTTTTAGGGAGCTCTAGGGAGCTTAGGGCCACCATTGAAGGAGGCCATGCTCAGATGAGCCCAAGTCCATTTTCAGTGACTGAATAGTCATTCTTGACTAATTGTTATGCTTTGAACTAATTGGGAAAGGTTTCAGAGGCATTTGAAGACTTTTATAGGTGTTTTTTCCACAAGGAAGCTCAGGGAAGCTCAAGGCCACCAGTAGAAGAGGTCATGCCTGGATGAGCCATGGTATGTTTTCAGAGTTCTATTAGTCATTTTTGGGGTTTTTATGTATTCTGAACCTAATGGTACAGTCAGTAAATCCATTGGAGTTAAGAAGCATCTTTTAAAAGAATCTTTGACAAACTAATCCCAGAGAGCCTAGTCCATTGATGGAGGCTCAAGGAGCTATAGCCCAGTTGGGGATAAACTCCTTTATCATGTTGTTATTGTTGTGAGTTGCTGGTTATATTTTGTTGCAAGTTATGTTTGATTTTTTATTATTTATACAACATATTTAACCTTTTAAAAACCTCACACATAAACACCTAAAAGATGCATAAACTTGACACATAATTTCTCTTGCACAACTAAGACATTGAGCAAGGTGCTGAAGTTTATTTTAATAGAGTAGAGGATGCTTGAATAAAAAAACAAGTCAGCCCCCTATTTTTAGATCAGGTAGTATCAAAGCATAGTTTTTCTCATGTGATTTCCATTGATAGCTAGAGATTTAGCTATTGGTATTATTGTGCACGTTTTGTATTGAAGTTTGATATCTTGCAAGGATGGAGGAAGATTCAAATAGTAAGAGTTCTCATAAATCTTCATTAGACAAGTTCTTTGACAAAGAGATGTTGAATGAGTTTGTAACCATGAGAGATATGGTGCAAGAGATGTGGGAAGATAGGAAGGAGAGCTTTGTTCTTCAAGAGAAATTGATGGCCATGAAGGAGGAGAATCACCAGCTTCTTCAAAAGTTGCATGAGATGGAGACTCAACTCCATGAGGCAAAGGAAACCCTTACCAAGTACATGCATGAACATGAGGTATGTAATGTTGGTTTTTCTTCAAATTCCTCTCAAGATGAATGATTTGGTGTTTTTGAAAATCACACAAGAGGAATAGGGTCCAAGTTATTGTTAAAAATGGTCTATGAAGATAGAGGGTTAGGGAAGCATGCACAAGGAATTGTTGAGCCTATTGTTATTGAGGAGAGGCCCAAGTATAGGGGTCTTGGATATGAACAAAAAGATGGAGCATATTCGAAAGTTGAGGAGACAAGGGAAACAGTTCCAAGAACAAATTTTGTTGCAAGTTCGATCCCTCAAGCATGCAAAGAGTGTGTTCAAGATGAATGCAAATGTATAAAACAAGAGAGTTGTGAAAACCATGAGGACAAGAACATCTTTGTTGGTATTCAAAAGAGAGCTAGTAACTCTTCAAATTCATCTCCTCAAGAAGGTTGTAAAGGTGAATGTTCAAGGTATATTTCTGCCTGTAATTCAGTTGCTTTTGATTATGTTAAGCATGGTAAATTTGCATGTAAAAATGGAAGAAAAGTCCATGTACATATTGTGTTTTAGATAACTATCATGTTTCAAAATGTTGGAAAAGATTGACCACATTCAAGGAACTTTCCAAGCAAAGGCAACTTGAAAAGAGGATGCAAAATATTTGCACTCACTGCCATAAGAGAGGTCATCTCATTGACCAATGTTGGACATTGCATCCAACCACTCATCCATGCCATGAGAAGAAGATGGATAAAGAGACTAGCAAGAATGGAAGAGGATATTCCATCATTGATGTGAGTCAATATGAGTCACAAGAAGATGATTTTCAGTAGAAAAATTCACCATTGAATTGGCTTGGTAAGAAATGGTTAGATTTATTGAACAGGTAAGGTTTTCATTTCTTTGTTTGTAGATGAAATTTTCAGCCTTATGTATGCTTTTCTGTTAAAAGTATGACAAGTTGCAGTAGTTTATCATAACTTGTATGATGCAAGTTCGCATGTGAATGCAATTCTATCGAAGGCATTCTTGTTGTTGCACAACTTCGCCAAGAGGATGTAAAAGATGGGTATGATACTCACTTGTTGCACCCATTGATATTTTTCATTTTCAGCTCTTATGTACCCACATGTTTTTGGGTTTATGTACTTATGTTTGAACTTGAAGGAGAGTTGAAGAGCTATGCACATGCATGTGATTTTGTATGTGTGTAAATAGTGACCTTGGTGATAGTTCATTATGAGTGACTCATGAATGTAACATGGTTGTGTATCATGAAGGTCTACTTTTGGAATGTCGATATCTTTCAATTGAGTCTCGACTTGTGTTGATGTTGTCTTGACGACTATGTTGTGTTGATCATGTTTTTCGACTTATGTTTAGTCGATGGTGTTTGTCGACTTGTAAGTCGATATTGAGTATACCAAGATGTAGGAAAACACCATGTACTTTGATGAAGTACAATATTCGATTGTTTGCTTGAAGAGAAAAAAGACTTTGTTGGCAACATTTTCAGTCTTGTATAAAGTTTGTTTTCAAGATTGATGGTTTTCTTGGTTTGTGAAAAGATGTCGCAGGAAAGTTTTTTGCAGCCATTGTAGAGCGGATTGTGTTGATGCCAAAAAATTCACAAGATGGACTTGATTCTCAGTGGTAGGGCTAGTAGTATTTCAAGCACAAAGAGAATAGTGGGTCAATAACATCCATAGAACAGTGGTTGAGGGACATAACCAGTTGCAGTGCAAGGCATGTAAAGGTATCCAGGTGATTTCCAAAAAGACTTTTCAAGTAGAATCAATTGACAGAACTTGGAAGAAGAAGACTATTGAAGCTCAGGAAGATAATCATCATCTTTTGTGGGTCCAAAAGCCTTTCAGTGGGAAGGTGTGATCAAAATCTGGACCAGGGGTCAAAATGTAGCCCAAAAATGAAAGTGCTCGGAATGACTTCAAAACAAACGAGTGTGTAGGCCTCATCATCACAAACCCAATGCACTTAAAACAGGGTCAAATAGACATCGGACGAGTGATATATCACATTCTATTTGATTTTCCAAACAGGCAAAAATTTTGCTGACTGTACAGTTTGTACAGTCCGTACAGGTGATGAGGTGGCAAGTGTTGATTGGACATGATGACGTGGAAGGGGCGTAAAGTATGACATGGCATGGTGCTGAAGTGGCAAGCATTTAAGTGGAAGACACATGGACGTATGGGTTTAGGACACATGGCATATTGTTTTCAAATAATATGGTGCCACATGGCTCAGGCGTGGGCTGCCACGTGGCACCTTGGTTATGCTGTGTAAAATTTTATGGAGTTCGTGGGATTCGAACCCCGGACCTCCAGACACAGTGCAATGCCTTGGAAAAGGTCACCCAACTGGCATGCCAAAGTTTAGTGCTTGTTAAATATATGTATTCACATGTATTTAAATGTTGTAATGTTGCATTTGGGCACGGGTCCAGGCTGGGGCTTAGCCCCAACCCTCAGTTTTGTGAGCAATTTACATGTGACCACTCCACGCAGTTTGCACGTGTGTTTTTAAATGGTCCCCACCCATTCACCTCGCCACTTGTCAGACCCACAAGATTTCTATCTAATGATGCCTATTTTTGCACTGGGACGTGGCCACATGGCCCCCCATGCACCCAACACCTCCACGTTTTGGGGGCTTAGTTCCCCAACTGTTCGACAAATTTGTGCATTTTATGGGAATGGACCATGTGTTGGGTTTAGGCACGAGAAATGCCCAAAATCCAGGTTACTCACACAGGAGGTGTGAATTGGCGAACTAGAGACAACAAGCTTGAAGGAGAAAAATGACAGGAGCCCTATCTTCTTCATTGTTTGGCTAAATGAAGTGTCAAAAATTCCCAACTAGGGTATTTGGATGTTTTGAATCCATTGTGACAGTTTTCAAAGGAATTTGGAGACTTCTTTTGCAAGTTTTTGCTACTTTGAAGTTTTAGGCAAGTTTAGGGAGCTTAGGGCCACCATTGAAGGAGGCCATGCTCAGATGAGCCCAAGTCCATTTTCAGTGATTGAATACTCATTCTTGACTAATTGTTATGCTCTGAACTCATTGGGACGGGTTTTAGAGGCATTTGAGTACTTTTACCGGTTTTTTTTCTACAAGGAAGCTCAGGGAAGCTCAAGGCCACCAGTAGAAGTGGTCATGCCCGAATGAGCCATGGTCTGTTTTCAGAGTTCTATTAGTCATTTTTTGGGGTTTTATGTATTCTGAACCCAATGGTACAATCAGTAAATCCAATGGAGTTTAGAAACAACTTGTAAAAGAATATTTGACAAACTAATACCAGAGGGCCTAGTCCATTGATGGAGGCTCAAGGAGATGTAGCGCAGTTGGGGGTGAACTCCTTTATCATGTTGTTATTGTTGTGAGTTGTTGGTTATATTTTGCTGCAAGTTATGTTTATCAACCCCCGACTGAACCGAATAACCCACACTTTTTCAATCAACAACCCTTTTACAATTATATTATGTCCTATATTATTTTATTTAGCTGGTGTTGCATTGGCTTCCACAACTGTTTTATGTTGTTCTTCCCTCCTACCTCTAATGGAGGTTGCACAACCAACACTTGTGCAATTCCTTTCTCAAAAATGAAGGGCCCAACAGGCTCTGACCACAACCCTTGACTCATCCTCGAGTCAAGCATTTGGTTCCTCCACATTCTCTAGGAGCAACTATTGCTTTCCTTTATCCGACTTTTCCTCCTCTTTGAGGTCTTATGTTTGTGTGTTTTCTTCCTTCACTTCCTCAAACGAAGGTCCTTATTCTGGAACGAGATCTAATGCTTTGTTCTTTAATCCGTGGAAGATTTCAACTTTGTCCTACCATTTTCGGGTAAGGAGTGATGCTTCGGCCATGAATTGTTGGGTCATTTATTTGCTGTACTCTTTTGGCATGGATGAAACCAACGAGTTCCATTCGGAGTCAACTGTTGCGTCGACCTATTGCATTTGCATATAGGTAGTTTGAACCACTGGTTGAAACTCACGTAGCTCTTTCTTGGCTACAGACTGTGCTTCGTACAGGGAATTTATTTCGTTGTCGGCATGCTGAATTTGGTCGAACTTTTGTTGCTGCTCGATGGGGTCCATTGTGACCGCAAATTCTTTGTTGAGCACCTGGATCTTTGTGCGTGCTTCCTCTAAGACTTGATTTCGGTGAGCGATGATACACATCCAATCATTGACTTCCTTAAATATTTTGGTGCAGTCCACGATATGTTTATGTAGTGTCGCTCGGGCATTGTTACCTTGCAATATTAATTTATGCATTTGTTCCTACAGCTGCCAAGGTTGTTTTTCTTCTTCTTGTTGGACTTGTTGTAACTTTGCTTGTATCTTCTATTTGCGTGTCGTGAGCTGTGTCCATGCCATTTGTATCAGTTCGATTTGTTTCTCTGGTTCTGGTATCTCATTAGCTTCTGGTAAACCAGGCACAACCTTCTGGATCTCAGGCCAAGCTTCTGCAAGTTTTTCTTGGACCTTTTCCAGTTTGCATTGGGCTAAGATCCTATCACGTTTTTCCTCTATTCTACATGCTTGTTCAACTAACCATTCTTGTTGGGTGAGCTTGGCTAAGCTCACAGTGTCCTAGAGTCTTTTCTCTAGTTGTTCTGTGGAGGCTCTGATTAGCCCAAATAATTGTGATGCTGGCCACTATACCAGGTTTGTAGCTGAAGGAGCTACATCAGTAGGTTCTCTCGTCTATAGGGGAAGTCCACTGGCCATTGAGTGGTCCGAACGGGTTTCTACCTCCTCCTCTGTATGTGGCGCTGGTGTGATCCTCAATCTTATATCATCAGGAAAAAGTGTCAGTACCTCTACTCTAGTGATGCAGAGTTGCATCAATTCTGCACATTGGTGGGGGTTCTAGAGGACTTGCTCCATTTGCGCTCACGTGGTTGTCGTATCCCGTGTCATTGTTGAGTCTAGTTCTTTAGGCACATTTGGTATCTTCATGTCCTCTGGTACTTCTGCATCATGCATCATGGTTTCTTGGGCCTCCTCACCCTTAGGTGGTGAGGTGATTTCCTGGTCACGGTCATCTTCCGACTCTTTTGTGCTTCTGGTGGATTCATCCTGTGTTGATGACTCATGTTGTCATTCCTGGGTGCTTGGGTTCAGAACATCTAGTATCATGATTTTCTCTGGGGCTTTGGGGTCGGGGTTTGAAGTTTCTAAGCAGGGCTTGGGGAATTCACTAGTTGTCTGTGGGGTTGGTCACCCCTCTGTCTATGGGTGGTCAAACTACATCAGCTCTGAAGTTGTGGTCTGATGTGGGGTGGCGGTGAGGATATTTGATAGTTGGAGTGGTGGTGGAGGTTGCTCAACAATGGGTGTGGACAGGAATGTTTCAGGCTCTAGTTCATCCTGGATATCAATGATAGGGGTGGATTTGGTCATGGCACGGGTGTGAGGAGAGGCAGATGCAAAGGGTTGTGGGTTTAGGGGTTTGTGTGGTGAGACCCCAATTCCTTTCTTCTTTTGTAACGGTTCAATCCCAAACAAATGCCCAGGATATGGTTAACCTGCGCTCCTGATAGCACGATGTTGTCTGGTAGCTTATGGTGGGTCTCTCTTTCCTTCCACACCAATAGATGTACCTCCTCCTCCTCCTTCGATTCGATCTGTACCAGCGCATATAACATCTTCTGTTCATGGTGTGAGCTCGGTCCTTCTCCTGCTTCCTTGTATTTCTTATTGAGCAGCTCGGCTAGAAGAATATAATGCATGCCTGTTTTTCATGGGCCGCATTTAACTCTTGGCCATGACATGACCTCCTTGTCAAAATATTCTTCATCCAGGTAAAAAGGTAGCATCCATGTGTGAAAACATTCCCGGCTAGCATGCCTCAACCAGACGAATGTACTGTGTTGGTTTATGCTGAATGCAATATTCCTTGTGTTATTATTGAGGATCTCCTATAGGATGCGTGGCCTCTGTGTTGCATTGATCATAGCAATATACCATTTGGAAAATGTTGCCTTGTTGAGTGCTATGTTTTTTGAGTTTGGTCTGGACTGCCATGGCTCAAACATCTTTGCCAGATGCCCTTTGTCTGGTATTGCTAGTTTTTGGCCAACCGGTGACTGCCACTTGAGAATTGTGAATGACACAAGTAGGTATCCATAGGTAAAGGTTCCTCCTTTCTCTTGTGCCTCACAATCCATGAGTAGTTCCTTGAGTAGGAAACTACACCAGTTGAATACTGCTCCCTGATTGCAAAAGTCGACAACATATAGTGCATCCAGGGTGAATTATCCCTTATAGTAGGAACTCATAACCTTGATGGCTATGATGTAGAAACCAATCTGGACTGGTTCGGGTAATATTGGCTTGATGACTATTGTGTGTCTGCCTCGCTTGGTGTTAAAATTCTCGTACAGGCTAAGTTCGCCTTTCTTCTTCCCATGCTTACCAGGTCCCTGAAATCCTTTTGACACATCCTATCCTTCGGAGGATAGTCCAGTAAGATGTTAGATGTCCTGTGCATGGATTGGATAGCACTTATCCAACCATAAGATTCGGTCATGCAATCTACTTATCAAAAATTTTGTGCAATGCACAATGTCGCCTGTGGTGCCAAAGACTAGTAAGTCTCTGAGATTCAAGATGGTGGAGTTAAACAAATTATTGAACTCCTTTTTCGGTATAAAATGTATATCTCCTGTTCCATATGGGGCTAACTCCCAAAATACATATGGGTTCATCTGTGGGAACAACACTGAATCTGTGAGGTCAAGTTTGAGCATCTTGACGTTCTCTATCTTCCCTTTGAGGTCTCCTATGGTCTCGACCCGAGGATCACAGATCTCGTCCGGTACTTCTTATTTCTTCATGGCACTTCGGCTTACTGTAGTTCTCGACAATCTCACGTCTAGGCTATGTCTTCGGGTTTTGCAATGGTCTTTACTGGTTCACAGTGTTGCGTGTGGAAATAACTATGCTCGGTTATAGAAACAATACATTCTCAGCTAAGTTATGAGAGTCTTTTGTCTGGATTTAATGAGTAATTTTTAACAATAACTTCTCCTCATGATGACTGGATGGACGCGACAGGGTGTGAGTTGTCTGACGGGACAATTTAATCAAGGGAAATCTGATTGGGTGATTTGAGTATTTACTCGTTTGAGTGGAATAGGGACGTGGCTGAATTGAGACCTTTTACTTGACGAGTGGGTGTCTCGGTGAGAAGTTCAATGAAATCTTGGTATAATACGGCTTTATGGAATAACAGATGACAATCGGGGTGCCATATTGGTAATAATGGTTGTGACTAGATTGGGTGTATGTGTCTTTTAACTCTGATTAGATTTGGATTCAGGGCGCCTCCGACCACAAGGGTTGTCCTTTTCATCCTTAATGTCGGATATTACTGGACTTTTTCATGCTTCAGGTTCTGTATTGCTGAGTCCTTAATTCTATATCAACCAACACTTTAAACAAAACAAATAAACTATGTATTGTGGCGCAATACTGTGTGAATGGACATTATTAACTGAATTTACAAAATTCCAGAAAGAAAACAAAAATCAAATCTAACTATTGTACAAGCTCCATCAGATTGGAGTGACTCCCATTCTTCTTATTTTCGAGATAGGTAAGGCTTCAGGTGAGCGTCGTTCACCCATCCAAGTCATAGCATGCCATCCAGTTGCACAAGTCAGACTGCTCTTGATGGTTGAATTTCCACCACTATGAAGGGTCCCAACCAGTGCATGCACAGCTTGCCAGGGTGAATCTGGTATCGGTTCTCATAGAGTAGCACCTTGTCTCCTTGTGCAAATACCTTGGTCTTGATGTGTCGGTCATGCCAAGATTTTTTCCTTGTGTTTTCAACCGACTGATGGAAATCGGCTAGAAATCTAGTTTCTTCAAGTTCTTGTAACTCCGCAAGTCTCTGTGCCACTTATTCTTCATCTGTCATACATGTGGCTTTTGCAATGTACAAACTTGGTGTGATGAACTCTGTGGGCACCATTGCCTCTTTTCCATAAACCAACTAGAATGGTGCATATCTGTGGATTTTCTTTGTAGTTTTCTTGTATGCCCATAATACCGCTGGAAATATCTCATCCCAGTCCTCTTGATTTGTGCAACAAACCTTTTTTAGTCCCTTTTCTAGGATTTTGTTGAAGGCTTCAACTGTTCCATTGGCCTGTGGGTGATATGGACTACTCCTGTGATGTTGAATCAAAAATTCAGTGGTAAGTGTTTTTATAGTGATGCTAATGAAGTGAGCTCCCTAATCGTTGGATAGGGTCCTTGGGCATTTGAAGCGGGTGTTGATATTCTCGAAAATGAACCTAGCAGCCGTATCCATTGAACAGTCCTGTACCGTTGTTGCTTTGTCCTAGAAAGTAAGGTAGTTGATTGTGGTAATTATGTACTTTGACTTCGAATTTTTGGTTGTGGGGTTTATGGGCACAATGAAGTCAATTGTCCATTTCTCAAATGCCTATAGAGCTCTAACCGATTGAAGTGGCAATTCATCTCGACGTGACAGTTTTCCTACCCGCTGAAAAACATTGCACGATCTAGCATATGCTTTTGCATCCTTGAAAAGTGTTTCCCACCAAAGTCCTGCCTGTAGATCTTTCTGTGTCATTTTATTTCCTCCTACATGTCCTCTTGCAATTCCATTATGGCATTCTTAGAGTATATCCCGCCTTTCATGATCTAGGACACAATGCCCGAGGATACTGTCTAGTCCTAGTTTATACAGTTGTCCAGCAATCAGCTGGTAATCTGCTGCTCTGACGACCATATGGTGTTTCTGAGTTGCAGAATATGTTTCAAGACAGGCCCCTGTGCTGAGAAAGGTTTCTATGTCCTCCAAGTATTCTAGGATTTCCTCGATCCTAAACAAATGTGCATCTGGGAGCTGATCATCAACTGTTCCGCCACTTTCTCCTGACTCTAGTCTGGATAGATGGTCGGGTCCGACATTGCATCATCCTGGCTTGAAGATGACTTCAAAAGAAAATTTCGGAAATAACAACAACCATCTGCAAATTCTTCCTTCCAACAGGGGTTTGTTAACTAGGTATTTTAGTGTTGAATGATCAATAAATAATTTGAAATGAGATCCTAAAAGATAATGTCTAAATTTATGTAAAGCGTATATCATTGTTAAGCCTTCCTATTCAGTCATTGTATAGTTGCGCTCTGCTTGCGACAGCTTTCGACTTGCAAAATATATGGGGTGATCCATACCTCCATCTTCTAGTTGCGTTAAAATAGCTCCTAATGCAATTCCTGAAGCATCCACATGGACATGAAATTCTTTCTCCCAATTTGGAAATATCAGAATCAGTGCTGTGATGACTTTTTCCTTAAGTGTTTTGAATGCTTTGTCACACTCGAGAGTCCATCAGAATGTTTCAGCCTTTTTCATGAGGTTTTCAAGAGGTGCAGTAATGTTGGCATATCTTCGGATGAACCAACGATAGTACCCTCTATGTCCAAGTGTGGAGCACAGTTGTTTAGCGCTCGTGTGTGGCAGCATATTCAAAATGACTGCTACTTTAACTGGGTCTACTAATACTCCTTCTTGACAGATTATGTGGCCCAACAAATTTCCTTGTGGCACACATAAAATGCACTTTCTAAGGTTTAGTGAGATTTGTAACTCTCTGCATTTGTCGAACATTAGCCTCAGTAGTGGTACATGTTCTTTGAGTAGGCTATATATTCTCCAATCATCCATATAGAATTTTATGAAATTGTGAATGAAATCTCTAAAGGATTCTATCATGATCTTGGAGAAAACTGTGGGGGCGCTCTTTAGACCAAATGGCATGACATTGTATGCAAATGATCCCCATTCAGTGATGAAGGTGGTTTTTCTCTTATCCTCTTTATCAATCCTAACTTGATGGTATCCTGAGAATCCATTTGTAAATGAGTATGCTTCATTTCCCGCAACCTGTTCTAGGACTTCATCGGTAAAGGGTGTTGGGAAAGGGTAGTGCACATAGGTAGAGTTGAGGCTCCTGTAGTCTATGCATACTATAATTTCTTCGGTGTCTTTCTTGTTTTGAATGACTATCGGGATTACCCATTCTGCTTCTTCTACTTAAAAAATAAGACCGGATTCTAACATCTTATCAATATCCTTTTTAAATTTTTCTTTCACTCTCGGGTTAAGATGGTATGGCCTATGTCTGACAAGATTGGATCTTGGTTTTAGCTCAATCTTCATTTCACCCAAAACTCCTTTGATTCCCTTTAATTCTGAAAAAGTCTTTGGGAACAAGTCTTCGTATTCTCGCAGTAAGGCCTGTATTTTTGGTTGGTTTTCTCATTCCAGTAATCACCTACCAGGGCTATCTTGGGTTTCTCTTCGGTCCCTATGTTGAGCCTCTACAGTTTTAACGAGTGATTGTAGGAACTATCGGTCTAGCTAGGTATGGTGTTTTGGATTTACCTGTTTCCCTCAATCTCTTTGATGGCTAGGTTTCTTAGTTCTTCTAATTCGTCTAGGATTTATGAGGCTTTGCTAATCTGATAGCATTCTATAGGCTTTCCGGTCACAGGTAAGTGGAGTTTGGTCTAAAATTCTTGGGTATGCCTAGGACATACTACAAAGTCTGATCTCTTGTCATTATTGGCTGTGGAAAGAAGTTCTTTAATATTTTGCAGGATTGGTTCAATCTCAGGGTACTTACTTGTAAATGAGAAGTCTTTGCAAAATTGAGCTGCTAGTGTTCGCCAATCACTGGTCTGTCTAATGGTTTCCTCATGTATAAATCAACATTTCAGAATTGGGACTAGGGAATGGGGAAATACCTGAACCTAGAAGAGAGAGGGTATCTCCGCAACTTGCCATTGTATCACACAGTGTTCGATGTGTATTATCGGGTTCGATTCTTTGATAAATAGTTGTGTGGCATGGGGTTCCATCTGTATCTTTGTTTCTAGCTATTCCTTATTCCAGAACCTGTATTTGAGAGCTTGCTTCAGCTCATCCCAAGTTTTAAGTGTAGTTTTGTGCGTAGCCCACTATCTGGCGGGGTTGTTTTGGAAAGCAATATCTAGTACTAAGATTCATTGATCCTCTCGCATGTTCTCTTCCATGCTCTGTAAGAACTTGCCTAGGTTTGAGGTGTCATCATATACTGGGTGTTCTCTGACTTCAGTCCTGACCCATCTAGTCATGCTAACAGTTGCGCATCTTCTTGAGAATCGTTCATGCGAACTTTGTTTCCAACTATCAAAAGCCAGTTCTGAGTCCTCGTTTGATGATTGTATGCTTCTCTAGCTTACTGATCCATCTGTAGTAGGGTTTATGTATTGACTTCTTGTCCTGGCTGTTATGGTGTACAACTGGTCTAGGTATTCTCCTTCCATATTATTGTTTGTTGGTTCTACGTACCTGGGTCCTACATATGGATCCAAAAGTTGAACTACCTTGATTCCTGCAACCTCAAAAGTCATGGTGTCTTTCTTTAAGTCAATTACTACATAGTTTGCATAGGCCCAATCGATGCCAAGTAGCACATAATAGGGGTCCTTGTCTCCCATGATCTCAATGACTTCAAAGTCAGCCACTGTTTTTACTCCTACTACATCGCTTTCCTTGTTCTCCAGTCTTCCTATGGGAAAGATACAGTATTGGTTTTCCATTCTTAGCTGAATTGGGGAGTATGCCAGTCTTGGTTTTCCTAGGGTTTCCCAGGTCTTCTTGGGTAGAATGTTCACATCTGATCCTAGGTCTAGCATGATGTCCTTAATTTCGAGGTCATCTAACTGGGATATCAGTCGAAATTATTTTCCATTTCTTACTTTTCTTTGTTTCACCCTCTAAGTACTCTTATCAAGAAGGTTAGCCCTAATATTTACTTATGAGGTTCCTTCATTCCCTAATACTAGGTACAACGCATTGCGTAACTTCTCTATCAGTTGATCATTCCCCAGAATGTCAGAGAATAATTGAAACCATAGGTCGACTTCATTTTGATGTTGCTCAAGTTGTCTTGGTATGCCTATATGATTTCTAGGTGCAGGGGGTGACATAGGTACTTGTGCTATCTTAGGGTATATGACTGGCTGAGGGGGGTTCTCTTATGTCTCACAACTAGGAATACTCTGGAAGACTTCTATGGCATCCTTAAAGAATAATTTTTGTTTTAGGGGGTTGCACCTATCTCCCTTAGGTGCTTCCTTCTGAATCTGAGGTAGAGAATCAACATTAGCTCTTGTCCTTGCGCCTCTTCGAGTGATGATGTTAAGATTCAGAAATTTTACTTTATAAATATTCTTGATCTCTGAACTAACTAGGTTAGTTCCTCTTTTCCTTACCCTGTCTTCCCAATTTGCAATTAGCTCTAGGAAGTCTTCAGTTGCATTTCTGTTGGTTCTGCAATGAGAACACCATGAACGCCTTGGGTGAGGACAGTCTCTAGCCAAGTGACCTTGTTCATCACAGTTATAACATCTGCTCAGTCCTCTTCCGCTAGTTCTTCCTCCTCTGAAATCTCCGCCAGCTCCACCTCCTTGTCCTAGTCCTGGTCCCTGAGGATTTTTGCTTACTCTGAATGGTGTTCGGTCTAGCCTATCTACCAATGCATCCAACACCCTACATTGGTTGGTAGCATGCATGGTAGATGCAAAAAACTCACAATGGACTGTATTTGGTACCATCAAATATTTCTGCATGATGGGGCACTATCGTGGTCCATTCCTGTGGTTTCGACAGATCTCACAATACTCCACTGTCAGTACTGCTTGGCCTCTTGGGAATGCGTGATATGGGGCAGGATGGTGAAATGGTGGGTTCGTCGATACTTGCACAATTCCTCCTGTGGGTCCTGGTGGGGTTGCCAGGGTTGCCATCAGATTCTGTAGAGGTCCCAGCCCTCTCCCTCATGGGCATTCGTTCGCCAAATGACCTTCCGTATAGCATCCAGTGCACCAAACCTGTGGTCGTCCTGGTCTGGGTATTGTCAGTTCTTGAATATTTTTTGTAAGGGATGATATCTGTCCTTGTAGTTGCTCTAGATTCACTTCTATTGGTGGTCAGGTTACTCTCAAGCTTCCAGGGTATCCCGCCATGGCTTCAATCTTCATCGATTGTTCCAAGGCATCTATCAACGTGGCTATCTGTTGTTGTGTTAGCAGAATCCGAGTCAGAGGTAGTAGCCCCTGAATGTACCGTTCCCTTTGATGTTCTTCATGGATTGAGTGTGCCAACCTCCCTATGGAGTCTTTGAACTTCTGGATGTATTCCCAGGCCGATTCGCCTTCTCTCTATTGTTATGACCGGGGCAGTTTAAACTCTACTATAAACCTTGTTTGTACCTAGCCAAGGGTGAACACTTGACCTTTCTTCCTTGGCACTCTTGGTTCAATGGTTTTCATGTACCATTTGAGAGCGTGGCTTCTCAGGGTAGTCTGGAATTCGATTAACTTGTTCTTATCTAGTGTTCCTCTAGATCTCCAGATGGCTTTGCATAAGAATCAGTGTTGTTCAACGTCTTCATCTCCCTTACCCCAAAATTCTGGGTATTGGGAAATTGATCCTCCTACATGGATGGCCATTGTTGATCCTATTGTTCATATCAATGTGAACCCTAATGGTCCTACTTGTGATTTACCAGGGGATCCCACTGTCCTCCTTGTACTCGCACTTCCTGACTGTGATTGGTTAACTAATTGTACGGAAACAAAAATTGTATGACCAGGTAGTATAGAACTTACTGCTTGTATTGAGGGCACTTGGGGTACGGTTGATTCGGTGCTGGAACCATTTTCTTCGGGGCATATTTCTTTGATCTGGGGGTTCTCGTTATCTTCCATTGGGATGATCTCTTCAGCCGGATTCCCGATCTCTCCTATTATCGGGGTTGAATCTTCTCTTTCTCCTTCAAGATTCATGCTGGTTTCCTCCTCTCTTATATCTACGCTTCCTCCTTCTCGTACCACCTCATGGGGACTTCTTGCTCTCCTTGCTTCTCTCTCATTTAACCTTTGACTAGCCAGTCATTCCTGTCTTCTCATCCTTTGCATTTCTTCCATCTGTCTTCCTTACATCTCTCCCAATCCTCCTTCTTTCCTCAACTTTTTAGAATGTCTTGCGGCTTTCTTGATTTTTTCACGCCACCACTTCTCAACTATGACATCTCTCTTCAAGGCTCGCTCATCTCTTGAATCCATTTCTTGTTGTTTCCCTCCCATTTGTCAAAGAATCCTTCCCCTCTCTTCATGCCATGACTCTCACCCCATCTCACCCTACCCCAAGCGAGGGTGTTTACACTGCCATCTCGGTCAGGGACATAATCAACATCCCTTCCTCCACCAAGAAAGCTTTAATCCACAGGGGGATCTCTCTTACAAGTCTTCCCCTTGCGCCTTTCTTGAAAATCTCCTCCGCTCGCGAGAAAGACTGGTGGTTCTCAGCTACAAATTTGATTATGTATCCTTTTATCGTGGTGGTAACCCAGAAATATACGACCCTCGTGACTGGACAGTACAGCCTCTGGAGTGTTGCTAACTTGTCAGTATCCCAGGTGTAGATCTTCTTGATCCGTCCGTGGAACTCTGGATCTTCTTGAAATCTCTTGATCCAGTGAAAAAATTATTCTGGGAATTTAACCCAGAAAATTTCATACTAGTCCCTTGATCTTTCTGAGTAAAAGATCGCTTCCTGAGTGACTCCCACCGATTTTCTTCTTAGTTCTGCTTCTTTCCATATGAAGGCGTTATAGTTTCTTTCCCACCATTGATCGATGCCAAATCTATAGATCGACGACAACATTCCTCCTACAGGTTCCCTTTTAATATGGGTCCCGACAACGAAACCATTTTGTTGGCGTGAGTTTATTCAAACTAGGGTCCTTCTCAAATTACCAACAAAAGGCACCGTGTAGTCTAGAGCACTGGCATTTTCATCTCCTCGGAAGAGAAGAAGTCTCACCCGAAGAGCTGCTGAGACAGAGAGATAGGGAAGGGTAGGGAGAAGACTACAAAAGATCCATAGACTATTCGAAACTTACTTCATCTCTTACCCAATCAAAATTATCATATCAGAAACACCTCAATGCGAGAACCAAACCTATTGGTATTGGTAGCTTCGGTTAACCATAAGAGAAACAATTGTAACTCATAAGCTATACATGAAGGCTGAAATGCATAAGCAACAATGTAAGGACACATCCGATTTGAAAATTTAACACTTATTTATATCATCATTAAAGATATTTCTTACATTACAGCCTCAACATTACATAGAAAGTACAATCTAGATTCTTATCTTCTGCTCTCGGCAATAGAGTCCTGATTTCCCAACCAACATGTTGCGTTCATTACTAACTCTACTCTTCTTTATTTACCATAGAAAACCTTGGGCAATGCCCACATACATAACTCTGATAAATGCTATTCGACCTAACAATATCAGCTAATGACCAAAATGAATGAGCAAACTCATCCCTGGACTGAACCAACTAACCCACATTTTTTCAATCAACAACCCTTTTACAATTATATTATGTCCTATATTATGTTATTTAGTTGGTGTTGCGCTGGCTTCCGCAACTATTTTCTGTTGTTCTTTTTTTCAGCCTCTGATGGAGGTTGCGCGACCAACACTTGTGCAATTCTTTTCTCAAAGACGAAGGGCCCAACAGATACTACTATTTATCCAATGTAAACATTCTTCTTATGTCTTGGAATAATTTGGTTGTGATATTTTAGGATATGCTAAAAAATATTCATAATGATTATATTGAATGAAATCCTTGTACACATCAAGTGGATCTTCTTCAAATTCATTTATAACTTCATTATGATCATCACTTTCAAATTGAACACATTAGAGGTTGAAATTTCCCTCCAATGGAGAAGGTAGAGAATGGTATCCTTCTTGAATTGAAACATTGTGGTTCTCATTTTTTGTTTCAAGAACAAGATCCGAAGAAAAAAAAAGTTCACATCTTTCATCAAGTCTTTCTTCTAAATTCATTCCTCTATTGTCTTAGAAAATTATTGGGGAATTTAATAAACTAGAATGGATTTCATGAATGTTTCTTTCAGTGAATTGAGCTCACTGCATTAACTCTTTCCAACTACATTTTCTTTCTTTCTTCAATAAAAATCTTAGATTCACAGGCAAGGAATTCTCATAAAAACGAAAAATGATAACATCATTTGGGAACATTTCTTGAGGAATTTCATGAAGAAATTTCATAAATATGAAAGTGAAATCTTTGACCATCTTTTGCTCATTCATTTTGTTTTCAACTGATTTCAAGAAAAGAGAATATGGATCTTTCCTTGGGAAATATTGTTCGGCAATTTTTTTTTCTAATACATCCCAACTAGAGATGGTTCTGGGAATCAATGAATAAAACCATTCACCAACATTTTCCTTTAGAGTCAAGATAAAAAAATGGGAAATAATATCAAATTTTTTATGCATATTCTAAATCATTTCCAAAGAATATGGGAAACTTTTCCATGGAAATATCTGGAAAGGGATGAACTTCTTCTTGCAAATTGAGTGGAATTTTGTGCAACCATTTCTTTCTTTGGGTACCTTCTCCTTTTTTTGAAATTGAACATTTTTTGTTGGGCTTGAAGGGGAAGGAAAAATATCTTCATCACATGAAAGAAACTCCTCGTAGGAATATTAATATATATATTCCTAAAATTATTGATTCTTTTTGGTGGAGTCACCAAGGAACTTTCCTTCAAAATATAGAGTTTCAATGATGGAGTCACCAGGGAGATCATCCTCACAAATGTTGAATTGTTCTTTGGTTCTATGAAAGTTGTGAAAACATATTTATGACTGGAATCTAAACAATATATATTCAAGGTAATTTGGTTCTCCTTGAACAAGGTTTTCAAGAACGCAATTCATTTTGAATCAATCTCTAGATCTCCTTTCAAAACTTGAACTAGACAACTTCTAGTCTTCCAATAATATATGATCCTATAAAGTATCAGATTTCTTGAAAAGAAATCATTCGCCAATAGAGTCACCAAAAATTTTGATGTTTAGATTGGTCAATATCCAAACAACAACCTCATGAGGATATGAATTATCCTAATTTTTTATAGAGGTGGTACTCATGTTTGGCTGAAATGTTGGAAGATTCTTTGTATGGTTCTACAATGAATGTAAAGGGTGAATTCTAAATAGAAAACCCTGAAAGATCTTCCAATAAATCTTGTATATAAAAATGTATCAATACTTATACACAATTATACAAATATACATCAATTCATTTAAATGAAATAATGGATGAAGTGTGTCAGTAGAGATTTGTGTATACAAGGTTTTAGAGTCTCCCTTCAACAAATATTATTTATTTCTTGTAAGATAAACTGAACTTGGAATCTACTATGAATTTTGCAAGATGAAGAAATGGATAGGTTTTCAAAGAACTTTAAATGATGACTTCATTACAACCCAAAACCGATTTTGATAGGAAATACATTTCAAATCACATGATTTTAACTCAGTGTATGAGAAATCACTAATGTAGTGCAACAAAATAGTTCTCTGCGGGAAATTTTTATAACAATAGCCCAATATGATAAGTTCAATAGTGTCTAGAACAAGAGAACTTAAACAACTTCAAAATATTCCAATGAAAATCACATAAACTAAAATAGACCGCATCTCCTTTTTACAAGTGGAAATCATGCTCCTTTGAACCTGAAATGTTACAATATAACAAAATATTTCTAGAGAAATAATTCCTCAAACCCAAATATCCGTGTTTTACATAAATTCATGGAAGATTTGATGGAAAAAAATGTAAAAGAGGAAGAAGTAAAGAGACAATTTTCATCAAGAATTCCACTAAATCTCAAAAAGATGGAGCTTTTCTTTTGCAACCTCTTCACCACTATAGAAATTACTTCTAACTTCCAACATTTGGTGGTGCCTTCTCTTGCCCTTTTAAAATTCTCTCTCAATGCTCTTGAATTGGTTAGGGTTTGTCTTTCTAGAACTTTCCACAATTCATTTTTGGAGTAAACCACTTTTAATTTTTAATTTATTGAATTCTCATTAAGGAATTGTGTCATTGAAATTCATTCCTCCAAGTAGGGCCCACTTGTACCTTTAATAAAGTTTATTTAATAATATTTATTTTAATTGTTTTCAAGTTGAAATTGTTTAACAAAAGTGGAACGTGTTTTAATTTTTGAGCATGATTTTTTATCTTTGATCCATGGAAAACATTTTAGATGAAATATTCATCATATATTATTTCCAAATAGTCCTCCTAAGCACAATTTGGAGTTTGGTATCTCAATTTAAAAGCTCGAGAAGTTGAGGTTCCAAGTAAATTTATCAACAAACCATGAAAACATAGCTGAATATTCTTTCAATTTATGAGATATTTATGACCAACTTAACCTCTTGAAACATTTTCCAATGTATTCCTCATTGAATTAACTTTCTAACGAGGTATATTTTTTCCAAAACCAATGCCCAGTTATCAATTTATGACCTCTAGAAGTTCATCGCTAGTTGTCGTCCATCCAATTTTGTGGATCAATCCTAGCCATTGATTAAAATTTGCTTCTTTAAAAATACTCCATCGCACATGCATTGTGGAGATGATTTGTTAAGATTTTGTAATTAAAATTTTACCATAGTCCTCATGTGGAACAAAATAAACTATGGAGACTTTGGTGTAGGTTTCATGACTTCGGAAATTTCATAAGTTAATAAAAATTTTGATTCTCGATAAATGCCCAGTCATCCCCTAGTAGGCATCTAGTCATCACCTAATTAGTGACAATTTAACACCCAATCATAGCCCACACATCACATTATTATAGGATTCCACATGTCATAGTATCATTAGCTACCATGTGTAATAATATAGTTGGTTTCCATGTGTCATAATAGACTTGGTTTCCATGTGGCGTGATGTGGTTGGAGGAATAAAAAATTAGGAAGAATGGTTAAGTGTAGGATAATAGGGAGAAGTATGAGAGATAGTGGAGGGAATGTGCATCAGCATGATATCATGTGGTGCATGTTGAGAGAATGTAGAGGTGAGGGAAAAAAGGAATGTAGGTTTGAAGGAGTATAGGTCTGAAAGATTGTAGGTCTACAATATTAATAAAATGGTTAAGGATGGGAGCACAGGGAAGAGAGTAAGGGGATGTGGAGAGAAGGAGGATTCAAAGGTAGGGAGGATGTGGGGGTAGCCCCACCAGAGTGGAGTGAGGAGGAAATGTTAAGTATGGAAAAGTGGAACCAATAAAATGTATGGGATGAAGAAAGAAAATGAGACTAAGTCAATACTTAGTCTTATGTATTAATAATAGAACCAAAAAATAAATAAGAGGAGTTCCAAGAAAATTAGTGTGGTTCCAAGAATATAATCATTGTAAAATGCATACAGGCTCATATTTTAAATTTGTAAAATGCATGATGAATTTGAGACTAAGGGATATGCTATGAACTGATAATCATTTAAAAAATACTTCTTATCATATCATTTTTTTCTTATTATTCCAAGAGCAGGAAACCTAGGTGATCAATTTTTTTGATCAACACCCCTTCTACCCAGATGTCAATTTTCCAGGATCTCATTCCTTTTCCTCTAGACATGAGTCGTATCCTCTATGTCATTGTTATCAATGTTGTTTTATTTTTGGGTGTTTATGTTGTAATGGTAACAAAGAGTTGGTTTATTCAAAAACTGGTCATAAGTTAGCCATTAAATATGCATACGAGCATGTATCAAGAGAAGTGTTTCAAGGGAAGTAAAAACTTATTATCAGGGTCCTTAGAGTAGGGATGACCTCAATAAATCTTATCCCATGACATTTGTGTCCACAAATATTCGTGGATTAGGAGGAAAAGAGAAAAAAATATCCCTTCGTAGTGTGTATGAGTGAGTCAAACCAATTTTTCTTCTTATTATGGAATCTATGGGATGTTTTTATTCCTTTGTGTTTGATATTGAAAGGCTCTTCCCTCGATGGAGTTTTATAGGAATTGACTCTGGTGGTATTATAACAGGTATGTATCCAAAATTGAGTCTTATTATTTCTTTTTCTTTTGAATAGGGACTATGCATATAGATATTTTGTGGCGAGTTAAATCATTCGCTAAAAGTTCTCAATGTTTATGGTCCTTATGCTAGGAAGGTGGAGTTTTGGGAAAATTTGTTCAGATCCAACTTTATCATTTATGATAGTAAAATTATTTGGGGAGACTTAAATTTCATAGTTAATAAGGATGATGTCTGGGGTAAAATGGGTTGTGGGGAAATATTGTCAAGATATTTTGTTGAGAAGATGGAAAACAATATATTGGTGGATGTGGAAGCAAATCAAGTGAAGAAGCCAATGCTGTTTAGTAATAGAAGTGGAGATGGATGTTTTCAAAAAAGGATTGATATATTTTTATTCCATGATATTTTTATTCAAGAGATTGCCAACTACTATTCTTAGGTGGCGTCATTTTGGTGTTCGAATCATTGGCCTATTCTCTTGGATCTAGGTCGATTGGAGAAGAAACCGGTTTATCCCTTTAAATATGATTTTGTTAGGGACCTAACCTTCCTAACCCCTCATGCAGGTAGAATAATATATTTCCATGTAATAAATGCCAATATTAATAATCCCTAGCAATAAGGAAAAATAATTCAAATGTAAGAATACCTAATAGAATCTTCCACGTTTAGAAGGATCTTCCTCTATATTGTTCTTTTGGATAGATAGATTTAGTATAAATAGGAGTAGAGGGTATAATAGTTTTATCTTGGAGATTATTGTAATAGAGATATGCTCTACTATAGGTTTACCCCTCGAAGAGGTAAGTGAACATTTCTATTAGTAATAAAGGTGCTCTTTTTGGTGTTATTCTGCTATTATTTTTTTATTGATTTGGTTACATTATTGTTGTTCTTCCATTTCTTGCTAAATATTTATGTTCTACATACTATATTATATCTGGAATATTACAAGTGGTATCAGAGCACTTTCCTTCGAAACAAATTGTGGGTTAATTTTTTTTCAGGGTAGAGACGTATTCCAACATCTTAAATCTACAAATATTTATCATTCAACGCATAAATATGTGGTCAAGGAAGAATACACACATGAACTACAAGTGGTACTTAAGAGCACATTTTTGGCCACCCTTGTAACCTTTATTGGTACCCCTTCGAGTGGTAGAGAATTAGAAAACAACTATATACGGATCGACATAGATACCCTGAATCCCTCCGTAGATAAATCAATCAACCACCTAACTGCTATAGTTCCACCGAGAACAACACTTGGGAATATACTCTCTAGTACCTGGGTAGTAAGATAGTATGGCTAAGGGCACAATATAGCCTCCTTCGCTGGTGCCCTGCGATATTGGGTCGAGTACTACTATTGGACCCCACACATATATCATAGACTTATAGCACAGGGAAAACCCTTATCTGTAGAAACCCTCTATACCCTAATCTTTGGCACGAAAACAAAAAAAATTGTGGCAATCGATAAAAAATTCCTGCCAAGTGTGTGTGGCTTGAACAAATTTTGTTGCAAAACTTTATGAACGCTTTGACACTGACACCTACCATTTAGGTCATTTGAAAAAGTTGAAACAATTTGGCACAATGGAAGACTTTATAGCTTCTTTTGAGCAATTGGATTTCCACACAGAGGGCATGTCTGATGCTTTTTTCTGAGAATGTTTTATCAGTGGCCTCAAGGATGAAATCCATGTCCATGTCCTCATGGCTCGTCCTTAGAGTTGGGTGGAAGATACTAAAAGAGATAAGGAAGCACAATAGGTTGTATCTTCTCAAACCATAAAACCCTCATTTATTCTTGGCCCTAAATAAATCCCTCCCACTCCTCCTTCCACTCCCCTAAAGATCCAAAAATTGACAAGGGAAGAAATGGATGAGTGCCAACTCAAGGGCCTTTGTTATAATTGCGATAAAAAATATTTTCCTAGGCACAAGTGTAAGGAAAATAATATTCTTATGGACATATCCGACGATGTTGTTGAAGAAGATCTTGAGACTCCCCCTATGGATGAGTCACCTGAACCCACTGACATGATTCCACCTTCTGACCCTCCTGAAGTTGAACCAATAATTTCCCTGAATTCTCTCATTGGTTTCTTTACTCCACAAAACCTCAAGCTAATTGGTTACATGAAGCATTAGAAGTTCAGCATCCTTGTTCATAGTGGAAGCACCATAATTTTATTCATTGTCGCATTTCCAAAGAAACTAATTTCTATATTCGTGCAGTCGATAATTTCAAATCATGATTGCCAATAAAGGGTCCATGAAATGAGGGGGGCGTTGTGAAAATGTGTGTCTCCCAATTGATCAGTACCACATGAAATATCATATGTTTTCTATTGACATGGGTGGTTGTGAAATTGTGTTAGGTGACGAATGGCTCATGACTTCGCGTCACATTCTCATGGATTTTAAGGAATTAACCATGAAATTAAACTAGGATTGAAATAGGTATAGGTTCCAAAGAATCACAACATATTCCCCAAAGATAATCAGTTCCCATCTCATGGAAAAGTTCCCCAAAAAAGTTATTTATGGAATTATTGCACAACTCCATTCCATTCACGCCACTGAGACACCCTCTGTGTCGCCAGACCTTCAATCCATCCTCTCCAAACATCAAGATATTTTTTACACTCCCTAGGGACTCCCTCCTTCTCGTGGAGTTCATTCTCATTCCATTCCCCTTGTTCCCAACAACCTTCCTCCAAATGTTCATCCCTATCATCATCCCTTTTCCCAGAAAAATGAAATTTAGAAAATTGGTCAATAATTGATCACCACAGGCATTATCCCTCCTAGTACAATCCCCTATTAGTCTCTTGTGGTGATGGTACGTAACAAATAAGGCTCTTGGCACATGTGTCCTGACTTTCACACCCTCAACAAACTCACCATCAAATACAAATTTCCCATTTCTGTCATTGATGATGTCTTGGATGAATTGAGTGGTTCCCAATTCTTTACTAAACTTGATCTTCATTCTGGTTACCACCAAATACATATGAAAGAGGCAGACATTACTAAGACTGAATTTCAAACTCAGGAAGGACAATATGATCTTTTTTTCATGCCCTTTGGCTTGTGTAATTGTCCCTCCACTTTCCAAATCCTCATGAATAATGTATTATGTCCCTTTCTCCGAAATTTTGTCTTAGTTTTATTTGATGGTATTGTCATCTATAGTAAAACCTGGACAATCCATCTTTCTCATGTGGGTCGAGTTCTACATCTACTCTCTCAGCACTAACTCTTCCTCAAACAATCTAAATGTAATTTTGGAGCCTCAGAATTTTAGTACTTGGGTCATATTGTTGACAAGGCAAGTGTCAAGATGGATCCTAAGAAGATTGAATCTATGCAGGATTGGCCTCACCCCAAGACTCTCAAAATATTACATGTTTTTATTGGGTTAATAGGATATTATTGAAAATTTGTTAAGAATTATGTAAATATTGCGACACCTCTCACTACTCTTCTTAAAAATAATTCTTTCACTTGGAATCCCGTAGCTGATTAGGCCTTTCAAGACTTGAAGGAAGTTATGCGAACCACTCTAGTCCTGACCCTTCCTGATTTCACATATACCTTTGTCCTAGAATGTGATGCTTCTGGAAGAGGAATTGGAGTAGTCCTTATGCAATATGGATGACCTTTATCCTTTACCAACAACCAACTAGCAGAGAGATATTTGGGCCAATCAATATATGAAAGTGAAATGTTGGTTATTATGCATGTCGTAGATCTCTGGCTCCCTTATATATTGGGGAAATGCTTCCAAATTAATACAGATCATCAAAGCCTCAAGTATTTTATGGAGCAACGACCTTCCTTCCCAGAGAAACAAAAATGGGTGACTAAGCTCTTTGGATATGATTATGAGATCATTTACAAGAAAGGAAAAGAAAATATGGTTGTTGATGCTATTTAAAGAGAATATCAGGATGAAGGGCCCCTTTTTCCCCTCTCTTTCATTGTACCATATTGGCTCCAAGATGTTCACTAGGAATGGCTATAATATCCCAAAATTTCTCATATGATCCAACAATTACAAGACAATTCTTCAGTTTCCCCTGGGTACTCTTAGCACAATGATGAGATTCTCTACAAATGACATTTTTATTTAAGTAAACAGTGACAACTTAAATCCACGGTGCTTTCTGAGCTTCATGCTACACCCACAAGTGGGCACTCAGGGTTTACCAAAACCTATGACCAAGTCAAACATTCTTTTTTCTGGGATGGTATGAAACAAGGTGTTCACACTTTTGTGGAAGAATGTGAAGTTTGTCAATGCAACAAGGGTGAAACAGTCAAAGCTCCTGTAATACTAAAACCACTTCTTATTCCACCCTCTATTCGGAGGGACATCTCTATGGATTTTATTATGTGTTACCTAAATCAAGAAATAATTTAGTCATAATGGTGGTTGTTGATCGTCTTTCCAAGTATGCTAATTTTTGTTCTTTTCAACATCCATTTACCACCTCCAATGTGGCTCAAGTTTTCATGGATCATGTCTTCAATATTCTTGGCATGCCTCATTCCATTGTTTCTGATCAAGATCCCACTTTCACCAACAATTTTTGGAAAGAAATGTTCAGGCTACAGGGAACCCAATTGCATCCCATCACAACCTATCATCCCCAGATTGATGGTCAAAATGAAGTTGTAAACAAGGGTTTGGAGACATATTTGAGGTGTTTTTCATCTAAAAGGAAAAATTAGTGGGAGAAATGATTACCACTAGATGAATGGTGGTACAACATTTCTTACCATACATCTACTCACATGACTCCTTTTGAAGTAGTATATGGAAAAAATCTACCTTCAGTTCTCTCATACATTCTAGGTGTCTTGAAGGTCTAGGAACTTGATCAAACACTTACAGATCAAGAGGCTATTCTCCATACCCTCAAATATAATTTGTTCATGGCTCAAAATCACATGAAGAAACAAGAATATCAAGTTCGCTCCGAACTTCTATTTGTTGAAGGATACTAGGTGTTTCTTCAACTGCAACCTTATAAGCAAACTTCACCCATGGACGATCATTGTCAGAAATTGGTGCCCAAATTTATGGTACTTATAAAGTTCTCAAGTGCATGGGACAAGTGGCCTATCAATTATCATTTCCCAGTCATTCTAAGATCCATCCTATTTTTCATGTTTCCTTCTTAAAGAAGGTGATTGGAACTAAGTGTCAAACTCAAACTATCCTTCCCGAATTGGATGAAGAAGGTTCCATCTAGTTACAACCACAAGTATTTTTGGACCATAGTGAGTTTCATCTTCGTCAGCACACCATCAAGGAAGTGTTAGTCCAATGGAAATATACAACTCCAACAGATGCTACCTGGGAGCCAGTTACCATTTTGCAACAATTTCCTCATCTCAAGCCTTGAGGACAAGCCCGATTTTAAGGGGGAGGTCATGTTAGGGACCTAACCTCCCTAATCCCTCATGTAGGTAGAATAATACATTTCCATGTAATAAAGGCCAATATTAATAAGGCCTAGCAATAAAGAAGAATAAGTCAAATATTGAATTTTGCAAGGATTCCTTCGATTGTGCGAGGGAGGATCTTATAGCTGTAGAGGAATAAATTGGGGTTGGGGGGAATATTAAACATCGTGTTGATGCCATTTTTATAATATTGATACTAAATTCAAATTATCCTTCTTCATTTCAGGATTCCAGACCCATAGCACTCTATAATTCTCTTTATAAATCTTAGGTAAGGTCATAATAGTGAGGCTTAAACCTTTGTTATCCAATTTCATTTCACAAGAACAATTCAAGTTCCTGAAAGGTAGAATAATCCATGTAGCTATAGCATCAGTATTCAACACTAGAAGGTATGCATTCCATTAAAACTCAAAGTAAAGAGGCGTTGGTTGTAAAAATTATTTTATCAAAATCCTATGATAGTGTCTTGTGGTTGTATTTAAAACTATTGCTTTTGCATGTTGGATTTGAGCTACAAGTAGTCAAGTAGATTTTGGGTTGTGTAACTTTATTAACTTTTTCTATTTTAATCAATGGTGCATATTCCTCTTTTTTCAATGTTGGTCAGGGGATCATGCAAGGATGTCCCTTGTCTCTATATTTATTATCGTTTTTGGTGGAAGGCCTCAGTCGGGCCATGGAAGAGGATAGAATAATTATGTCATTACATGGTATTAGTTTTCTAATATTTGTTAGACTCACCCATCTTTTAGTTTTTGACTATGTTCTAATTTTTTGTTACTACATTGCAGATTGCATCACTTTAAAAAACATGTTGTCCCTTTTCAATGCAATGACAAGTATGATTATCAGTGGGAACAAATTAGCTATCTATTTAACTTTTGGAAAAGAATATTTTAGGGTCCTTTTCACAAATATGTTTCCATTTTATATTAAAGAGGTAGAGGAAAGTATAAAATGTATCTTCTTTACCTTCAAGCCAAACAAGTATGGTAAAGACGATTGGGCTTGTCTTGTTTCAAAGGTGGAGCATAAAGTCAATCATTGGGATAATCAATGGATATCCAGGGGATGTAGACTAGTTCTCATTAAGATAGCGTTGGAGTTGATCCCTGTGTACTAGAATCTCATGACCATGATCCCCAAAGGTATTCTAACCCGAATAAGAAAAGTTTGTTTCAATTACCTTTGGAAAGGTAGTTTGGAGTACATAGGGGTCACACCTGGAAAAGTTGTAAAGCCTATCCAAGCTTAAATATTTAGGTGGATGGTTTGGTCGAGCACTAGAAGAAAAGTTGCTTTGGGTGTTCTTGACTCAAGAGAGGAGACAAATTATAATAGCCTATTATATATCCCCTCTCTTAGTGGTGGATTGGGTTCGAAAAAGGAATAACACATCTCCAAATCCCTCGACTCAATGGAAGGTGATGTCTCTTTATTTTCTCATGATAGGTAATTCACTGGTGTGTAAGGTCGAGAATGGTGCTCAACTGTGAATAGTTTCTAACACAATAGTGAGATGTGGAGAATGTAATTTTCTATTCGCAGTATTGAAAAAATCCATAAGGTTGAAAGAATTATGTACTCAGGACCGTATAGAGAATGAGGAGGAAACTTATAGTTGGAAGCAGGGTTGGCACTCAACAGAGGAATTGGAGTTGGAAAAAATTTGGTCACGTGAATGGGATGGATTTATCTCAGAAATTCATAACGTAAATACACATTTTTCACACTAGAATGATGATGTATCTTGGATCACTAATCAATATGGTGGTTTCTACACAACAAAATTGGGTTATCTCCCGATGTTGGATCGGGTTGATGGAAACATCCATTGGTGGTATAATCAATTATAGAAGATAGCATGACCTTTGAAAGAAATTATTTTCTTTTGGTTAATTATTAAAGTTGGGGTACTTACTTGTGATAGTCTTAAAAAATGTCAACAATAGGGGTCAGGGATTTGTTACTTTTGCAAGGTTTCCAAGGAGACCAATAATAATCTATTTTTATATTGTTCTTATACACAATTGGTATGGAGAGAGGTCAGGTCTTAGTTGTTATTCTATAATTTATGCTAAAAAATTAATATCCAGGATTGATTTAAAGTATTTTTTTATAGATCAAAGGTTTTCTTCATGGAAGGTGATACCTATTCTTGTTTCATGGGACTGTGATTTGCCTGAAATGTGGGACTTTCCTAGAATAATTCACATCCCTCCATTAAAGTATCCCAATAGTCTCTATCCCCTATCCAATAATACAATATTAATCCAATGATAAAGGCCCCTAGGAAGCTAGAGAAGGTGGAAATACACGAATCCAATCATGGGTGTTCTTTATGGGGCTTATCAGGGCCCACCTATGTCTTGTGATTTGGGAATTAATTTTCATATTTCTCAAGAACATTTATTTGTCGAGAAATCAAATATAAGATCAGGCTCTAACAATAGGAATGAACTTTCTTCTTTATTATCTCTTTTAATATTAGCGATCAATAAGGAGGTATTTGAAGTTCAGGTCTTTGGGGAATCCAAATTATGTATTGACTGGATGTTTGATTCAGTGAAAATTTTCCAAGTGGATTCAATGCTTTTTGGAAATAAATTGAAAAATATATTGAGGAAGTTTTGAGACATTCACTAGAAGAACATTTTCAAAGAATTAGCTAGAGAGGAAGACTCACTGTCTAAAGAGGATCTTTCTTTGAATGAGAATATGATCATGTTGGAAGATTTTGTGGATAGGAAGATGATATCCATAGTGGAAGAAAATTCATTTCGGGTTGATCCTGTCAGTTTCACGTATTGGAATCCTATCAACAAAGGATTTTTGTTTCTATGAGCTTTTGTTTCAGCCTTTTATTTGGGAAAAACTTTGTTGAACAATTTGATAGAACCACTTTCTTCTTGTGAAATAACACCTTTTGAATGTACATTCTGGATAAGTGTACCTTTTGAATGTACCTTTTGAATGTACATTCTTGTGAAATAGCACCTTTTGAATGTTACACGTCAAAATTGCTCAGCTGGATAAGTGTCACATGTTCCTCTCAATTGTCGTAAGTGTCGCATCTTCCTTACAACTTTTGCAAGTGTCGCAAGTTGGTCATAAGTGTCGCAAATGATGTTCAGACATACTGTCATGTCGACGACACTAAGGAAACACTTATAACATCACATATGCTTGATTTGAAGAAGGAGAACTGGTTTACTGAAGTCAAATAACTCTTGACACCTGAAGAGAGCTTTCAAACAAAGGTTTTAAGGGAGAACGCTCCCCTAAATCATCCTTGGGAGAACTGGCGCTCCCCTATAAGGCCTCAGGGAGCATTATAACGCTCCCTTGCCCCTCTGAAGGAGTGTTTCTCACTTTTGAAGCGTTGGCGCTACCCCTAAGCTTCCCAAGGAGCGTTCTAGCGCTTTGATGCCCCTTTTTCAGGAGCGCTTCCTAATCTGGGGCAGTTGTTGGCCCACTGAGGAGGATAAGGAGAGGATATTTCAAGATTAGAAGGAGGTTGCATTCGAATTCTTGGTTTTATCAAGAGATCCCTAATCTAAGGAGGAGGTTCCTCAACTTGTTCTAAAGATAACTCAAGAGGTTAATCTCCTCTTAACCTATATAAGCAAGCTCTATGATGGTGGAAAGGAGTAATAATCGCTAGCATGAAACCTATGATCTCATAGGAAACACACAGTCAGCCAAAGGAGAGTGATCAGTGAAGTTGCTTCCATCCAGGCTGTGGATATTTCGAGCAAGGGTTAGACGAAGGGCACTTGACGAAGCTGTCGCATTCGCATCTACGATTGTAAGTACTGCTGTCATTATTCTCATTAATATGACACGCTTGACCCTAACTCTAGACAGAAAATGCTTAATGTGGACACTGACTTCCTTTCAAATCTATCTAAACTAACACATGAGAAGGAAGGATAACAGAAGTACCTCTTTATCAACGTTTGTCCCTGCACGCTCCAAGTTGCACTTTGATCCCTTTTCTCCTCGCTAAGTTCTGCAGACAAACAAGATATGACTACTTCCTACTCTATTGATATTAGCTTGAAAATAGATCTATCAATTAATGATAAGTTCATGTAACATTAGACACAAACTAGAAAGAAATAGGCCAAGCGTGTCATATTAATGAGAATAACGACAACAATACTTACAATCGTAGATGCGAATGCGATAGCTTCATCAAGTCCCCTTTGTCTAACCCTTGCTCGAAAGATCCACAGCCTGGATGGCAGTAGCTTCACTGATCACTCTCCTTTGGCTGACTGTGTGTTTCCTATGAGATCATAGGTTTCATGCTAGCAATTATTCCTCCTTTCCACCATCATAGAGCTTGGTTATATAGGTTAAGAGAAGCTTAACCTCTTGAGTTATCTTTAGAAAAAGTTGAGGAACCTCCTCCTTAGATCAAGGATCTCTTGATAAAACCAAGAATTTGAATGCAACATCCTTCTACTTGAAAGATCCTCTCCTTATCCTCCTCAACGGGCCAACAACTGCCCCAGATTAGGAAGCGCTCGTCAAAAAGGGGCATCAGAGCGCTAGAACGCTCCCTGGGAATCTTAGGGGGAGCGTCAGCGCTTCAAAGGTGAGAAGCGCTCCTTTAGAGGGCCAAGGGAGCGTTATAACGCTCCCTGAGGCCTTATAGGGGAGCGCTAGAACTCCCAAGGCTGATTTAGGGGAGCGTTCTCCCTTAAAACCTTTGTTTGAAATATCTCTTCAGGTGTCAAGAGTTATTTGACTTCAGTAAACCAGTTCTCCTTCTTCAAATCAAGCATATGAGATATTATAAGTGTCTCCTTAGTGTCGTCGACATGACACTATGTCTAAACATCATTTGCGACACTTATGACCAACTTGCGACACTTGCGAAAGTTGTAAGGAAGATGCGACACTTACGACAATTGAGAGGAACATGTGACACTTATCCAGCTGAGCAATTTTGATGTGTAACAGAATGCCCCC
>SNQJ01S0070633.1:0-28671 GCA_010110895.2 Picea sitchensis
TATTGCCATGCAAATAAAAAGGTTGTCAAAAAGCTATGCACAGCTTGTGGATTTGATGCAGGAACATGCTCAAATGAAAGAGCGAATTATTTTCCCTGCTCTTGAAAGTGTCGATAGAGGTATTACTCAAATTGTAAATGATGAACATGCACGAGATTTTCCACTAATGAATGGCATCCGTGAACAGATGAAAACATTAACAGTTCTGGAGGCTGGTAGCCCAGATCGTAGTCAAGCTCTGCTTCAGATTTCTGTGAAGCTGAGGACATTACAGGATCACTGTATGGAACACATTGCTAGTACGGTGTCATTTTGAAGTTGATATGATGGAGGTGTACATGCCTCAAAATTCTAATGTTGGTCTATTGGCATATTCTCCATCGGCTGGTGGGGCTTTGACTAGTAAGTATACAGATCCTGATTATATAGCAGCAAAGAAAGGGAGGTTTAATATCTTTCCAGGATACAAGTTGATGGGCGTCTAGAGGAAAATCAATACAAAAGATTGGCTAAAGAAAAACTCTTACATATGGACGAGATAGGACCTCAGGTAACTCTCATGAGATTCAAGCAGGAGATTACTCTGTTTCCAGAAAAATGAACAAAGAACCTACAAAGGGTATTCAAAAGAATCTGCTGACCTACCAGGTGGATCATCATTGGAGCTTGATTCAAGTCACAAAGGTGAAATGAAAGAAGCACACAACACTGTTTCAGGAACCCTTGGGAATAGATCTGTCTCTGAAATCGCTGTAATTGACTGTACAAAGCAATTTGCCGATTTTAAGAATGAAGAAGATGATAATGGTGGATCTTGCACTCGAACTTCTGCTTATGAAAGCGTAGAGTGCAGTGGTTTTGATTATACCCCTAGTGGAGACTGTGAGTAATGCTGTTTTATTTAAGTTGACATTTTTTGGTTTGGATCATGCCAGTAATACAGATCTTGACAGCCCACCAAATGGGTCAGATATTGAACCCAGTGTGATTGCCAAACAGGGGATAGAAATGTAATGTGAGAATAATGTTGATGGATATGGATCAAGAGTTTTTTTCAAGAATACCAACAAGAGGAAACAAAGACAATACATACGCAAGAGAAGCATGAAATGACAGGGCAATGTCAGAGGCAGTGGCTGCCTCTGAAAGCTTTGTCTACCAGGTTTTGGACAGTCATGGCTACTCGTTGATTGCTTTGAGCCATGGCTTGTGGCCATCCACGATACTTTTGTCAGAAGTTTTATATTGACAGACCTCTCCTTTAAAGTGTTGTAGGTGGGTAAATAGTACTGCTGCTATCCTCAGGAGTGGTGTGATTTCAATCTAATCGTCCTGCTGAAGCTGCTGGTGTATGCTTTGATCTGGTGGCAAGATTTTTCATCTTTAATTCCCTACACTCAATTATTAATGGATTTATTATGCAAAACAAATGGATGTAGGATTTTTTACCTCTATATGGATGGATTTTGTTGCATTCACACCAAATATTTATTTGATATTTGTTTTGATTGAAATATAGATTTAATTAAGATTACGTTTGTTCTAATTTAGCATGGCGGTTTGGTTTGTTTATTGATTTAAATGATTTTGCTTTGTTTTTAGTGGTAATCAAATTTTTGTTTTAATATATTTACATTTTCTTAATTAGTTTTAAAGCAGTCATTCTCAAATTAGACCATTCTGAGAATGGTGATTAAGCAGCTAATCGGATCGATTTTTTACCAATTTATTAACAAAATATCTTTTAAACATGTTTATTTTACCTTCCGAATTTTGCAAGAATTCCATTGATCAAAGTGGACATCTTTGTAGCAGGTTTAGGAGATATTTTGGATTTGATTTTGTCTTAGGTTGTTAAGTTTGAATCTGATTTTGGGAATATCTTCCAAGATTTTGTAAAACAATTTGCTATTATTCACAGGATGTTTTACCTTGTGAGAAAGATATATATAAACCTATAGTTTTGTAATAATCATCATCCCTCGAGTTGTGGGAGAACAAGGTTATAGAATTGACGGTTGTGGCGGGGAGTGATGTTTGTCATAGATTTTGCTTTTCAATATATCAACATTTTGTTTCATGTTTTGCATATCACTTTGTTTATGGTTTAGTATTACTTTTGCTATCTAAATCAATTCAAATGATATAATTCTATATTGTTTATTCTTTATTGTTTCTTCCAAAATCAATAAAAGACATAACAATTATTAATTCATTTTATTGAATGATAGCGTTGTCTTCCTAACCATAAATTGAGTTGTTATATAAGTTTCTTGCATAATAGGTTTCCCTTACTACAGAGATTTATCATCAGAAGATTGTTATGATTTTTCTTTTTATGTCTTGTTTGTCTGTAAAACACTTCAAGAAGCAAAACAACTGATCATTTACGAAAAGATTAACGACTAAATGGTGTGAATATCTTCCTCCAAACAGCTTAAGAAATCATCCTACACAGAGCAGACTTGGAGCGTTTCCAAGTTTTGTTTGTCATTTGTTTTGCCAGGCCTGTTAAGTTAGTTTCTAGTTAATTAATATATTAGATAAGTTTAATTTCAGTTGGTATTTTTTTATTCATAAATCATAAAATCAAAAGTTGTCATGGTTGTTTTGGGACAACAGCACATCAGTTCCACCGGGTTTTATTCAAATCTGTAAATTGTATGCAATGTATATTTGTGAATAGTAACAATTAATTAATTAAATGGATTGATAATTAGTATCTTATATATAATAGTTGTAGTTTATAGTTAAGATTAGTGTATTTAGTTTAGTTTTGTTTTGTCGGTTTGGTTTGTTTTATTAGTTTAGTTTCTTTTATTAGTTTTAGTTTCTTTTAATTTTGTTTTATTAGTTTAGTTAGTTTAGTTTGATTCAGATCAATTCTCTCTTTGGTTTTCTTAGAACCTTAGAGACCAACGAATGGTCGCTTCGTCAGGGTGGTTCATTCTAAGCGGCTTGGGTTATTTAGACAACCCAGGGCCGGTTCCACTCTCGGATATTCCAAACAGCTTGGGTTATTTAGACAACCCCAGACCGGTTCCACTCTCCCAGTTGACGGACGGTCAATTTCACCCGTCAACAGAAGGACAGTGAGTCAGTTGATAGTTTCATGACTCAAGTCATGAATGTTGTGAATCAGCGAAGGCAATATGGTGAAGACCTCTTAGACAAGAGAGTAATTGAGAAAGTTATTATATCTTTGCCAAAGAAGTTTGAATCTGTAGTTGTACCCATAAAAAAATTTAAAGATATTAATCTAATGCATATTGATGAATTAATTGGTTCTTTGATTTCTCATGAATCTAGGATGTCTAGATATGATAATCCATTAGAGAATGCCTTCAAATACTAGCTGCATGTTACTAGAGGAAGAGGCAGAGAAAGGTCTAGTAGCAAAGGAAGAGGAGATCGATTTGCTGGTCAAAGAGAAAAAAAAAAATGATTCAGAATCTAAGGAGAAAACTCAGTAGAATCCTCCTAATTTAAGGGGGAGTAACAACAGATCCTGGTAGCAAAGAAATCAGAGGTATGATAAATCTAAGTTACAATGTTATTATTGTAAGAAATTTGTACATTATGCTAACACGTGTTGGAAGAAACAAGCAGATGTTGGAAAGAATTTTGCACACATGACAAAGGAGTTAGAGGATGACCAAAAACCTGTGTTTTTGACTTGTAATGTCACCAAGGAAAGTTCAAATGATGTTTGGTTTTTGGATAACGGATGTAGCAATCACATGACTGGAAATAAAGATTTTTTTTACAATTTAGATACTAGTATTCAGTTCGAGGTAAAGTTGGGTAATGACAGTAAGGTAAGAGTTAATGGTAAATGTGTGATTCTTGTTTATACTAAGAATGATGAAAGGAGAAAAATAGATGATGTTTATTATGTACCTGGTATGAAATGCAATCTGATAAGTGTTGGACAACTGATAGAGAAAAAGTACAGAGTGTTCTTCAAGAACAAGGTATGTACAATTTATGATAAGTATCCAAGTAAGCAGTTGATTGCCATAGTAGAGATGGCAAATAATAGAATGTTTCCGCTTATTATGAGAAAAGATTTGATTGACTCTTTGAATTCTTATAAAGCTAAAGGTTTGGATGAGTCATGGTTATGGAATTTGAGATATGGCCATTTACATTTTGGAGGTCTAGATTTGTTGCAGAAGAAAGAAATGGTGAAGGGGTTGCCCAGTATTCAACAACCAACAAGCTCGTGTGAGAGTTGCATAGTTGCAAAGAATCAAAGGGATAAATTTATTTTTGGTGTTTTGTATAGGGTTAAAGCGTCATTGGAACTTGTTCACACAAATTTATGTGGACCAATGCAAACATATTCACTGACTGGTAATGTCTATTCTATGACTTTTATTGATGATTTCAGTCGAAAAACTTGGGCTTATTTGTTGAAGCAGAAGTCCGAAGATTTTGATATATTTAAGAGGTTTAAAGTTATGGTTGAAAAGGAGAGTGGAAAATATATTAAGTCTTGAGATCAGAAAGAGGAGGTGAGTATATGTAACTGATTTCATGGAGTTTTTTCAGTCTCAAGGAATCAAGAGACAGTTTACTACTCGTTATACTCCACAGAAGAATGGAGTAGCTGAAAGGAAGAATCACACTATTATGAATATGGCTCGAAGTATGTTGAAGGAGAAGCATATTCCGAACGAATATTTGGGCGATGCAGTTATTTTTTCAGTATATATTCTGAACAGAAGTCCAACTAAGAGTGTGAAGAACCAAGTTCCCTAGGAAGCTTGGAGTGGTAAGAATAACAATGTGTCTCATTTGAGGATTTTTGGGTGTGTAGCTTATGCTCATGTACCTGAAGAGATGAGGAGAAAGTTGGATGACAGAAGTGAGAAATGTTTCTTTGTTGGATACAGAGAGGATTCTAAGGCATATAGACTCTATAATCCCATCACCAAGAAGTATGTTATCAATAGAGATGTTGGGTTCAAGGAAGAAGAAGCTTGGGACAGTAGCATTGATAAAATTGTTTCAGGGGGAGCTAAAATATCCCATGAAGATGATGATAGAAATGAAAAGGACATACAGGGTGGACAGTTGAATCCACAGTCACATACACCTGCAACAAGAACTCCTTTAATACAATCACCATGAGTCAACGCATCACAACTAAGAACTCCTATATCATATGAGTGTGGTGAGCCATAAGGTCATGGTGGACTACAAACATGATCAAAGGTAAGTGATGAATCAAATCCTACTTTAGCTTGATTAAGAAATAAAATTAGAGGTCAGAAGACTAGAAGTTTAAGAGAATTATATGAGGAAAATGATGAAGTAGATCAAGTTTCAAAATTTTCATTAATTGCATATGATCTTGTAAATTTTGATGATGTTGTTAAGAAAGAAGTTTGGGTAGAAGCTACGAATGAGGAAATTGATGCCATAGAAAGGAATAACACTTGGGAACTTGTAGATTTACCTGAAGATAAAAATTGTATAGGTGTTAAATGGATTTAGAAAACCAATTTAAATGTTGAAGGTGAAGTTTAGAAGCACAAAGCAAGGCTTGTAGCTCAGGGGTTCATTCAAAAACCCGATATTGATTATAATGAAACTTTTGCCCCTGTATCTAGGCTTGATACAGTAAGAATGGTGTTACCCATTGTTGCTCATAATAAATGGTGTATGTACCAAATGGATGTAAAATCTTCACTTTTAAATGGTTATATGGAAGAAGAGGTTTATGTGAAATAATCTCCAGGAGACAAGATTGTTGGACAAAAAGGTAAGGTCTACAAGTTAAAGAAAACATTGTATGGATTGAAACAAGCACCTAGAGTTTGGTAGAAAAAAATTAATGAATATTTGATTGGTGAAGGATTCAAAAGAAGTCATAGTGATCCAACATTGTATACAAAGGTAAATTAGGAAGGTAAACTCTTGATTGTATGCTTAACTGTTGATGATTTTATTTTCACCAGAAATATTTCAGTAGATGAGTTTAAGACAACCATGGAAACTGAGTTTGAAATGACTGATTTAGGAATGATGAAGTGTTTTCTAGGCATTGAGGTAAATCAATCTAAATATGGTATTTTTATTTATCAAACTAAGTATGCAAAGGACATATTGAAAAGGTTTAGGATGGTGAATTGTAAATCAATGGTAACAACAATCGCAATTGGCACAAAACTCAGTAAGAATGATGAGGGGTCATGTATTGATCTAAATCTGTATAAAAGACTGGTTGGAAGTCTTATGTATTTGACAGAAACAAGACCTAATATTATGTTAGTTGTAAGTCTGATTTCTAGATTTATGGAGACTCTGAAGAGTACTCATTGGTAAGCAAGAAAAATGATCCTAAGATATGTTGTTGGAACAACTAATTATGGTGTCCTGTACACATCAGATTCACATTTTAAGTTGATTGGATATATTGATAGTGATTTTGCAGGGAGTGTAGATGACAGGAAGAGCACATCAGGATATGTGTTTATCTTTGGATCAGGAGCTGTAGCATGGGATTCAAAGAAGAAACCCATTGTGACTTTATCATATGTTGAGGCAGAGTATGTTGCAGCAACATCAGCTACATGTCAGACTATGTGGATGAGAAGGATTACAATTGAGTTGTTGCATGAACAACAAGAACCAACTCATATTTTTTGTGACAATAAATCAACCATTTCTCGATCACGTAATCATGTTTTCCACAAGAAAACTAAGAATATTGATACAAAATATCATTTTAATCGAGAGTTGATAAACAATGATGAAATTTTTGTAGAGTTTTGCAGATCCGAATATCAGTTTGCAAACATGTTTACAAATCCATTAGTAAAGGAATTATTTGAAATTCACAGAAAGAACATTGGGGTTTGTGAACTGTAATAATATTGCAGAGTTTTTTTTTTGGGTGAAATGATTAAGGGGGAGAATGTCAGAAGATTAATCATTCCACCACCCAAAATATGACTTATCTCAGCCGATCAAATTTTGAAAAGTTATCACCGCCCATAAATTAATTTTCACTGTCTTAACCGCTGAAATGATAAAAGGGTATCACTGCCACACCATTTCAGTTTTTGTCTGATCAAATTTCAAAGGAAAAATGAACCATTAATGTTCTAAAAACCCAAATTTGACTTAGGCACAATGAAGGGGAAATTTAACCGACTAATTGCATCCTTCAATTCCCACAATTATGTTGATTCTTGCAGTGCTTTGTTATATTCTTTTATTTGTACAACTATACTACGGTTGCTTCTTTATATCGCCTTAATACAATGAGTCTAATTTTTTTTTTTTTTAATTTGGATAGTTAATTCTATGCTTGGGAGAAGAGGACAAATGGCCACTACTTCCAACCTAAATTCCATTTTTTTAGTCGAGAGCATATGCACATTGTGTTATTGTTGAATTCTCATTAGGGTCAAAAAACCATGGAGGTTAAAATTGCACTCTCATCTCAGCTCACTATGAGTCATGGTGGATGGGAAATTGTTGCTTGCTTTCTCCAGTGATTATTCTTCCACCTTGGTAAGTAATTGGCTAATAAATCACTCTGGAAGAGAGGATTTTTCTTGAGTGGCATAAAATATATTTCAAATGCTAGAATATATTTCAAAAGTTGAGGCAGGTGAGTTTTATTAGCTAGCTTGAAAGCTTATGCTGAAAACTAGCTTGGATTGAAAGATTATGCTAAAAACTGGCTTGTTTGACCTGAGAGATAACTAAAATCTATGGAGTCATGCTTACTAAAATAAAGCTTGAACCATTGGAGATAGATGGAATCAACTTTTCCTCTTACACCTCTTCGATTGCTAGTGAAAGTGCATCTCGAATTGTTGTTATGCATCTCGAATGTTTGTTACTTACTTACCTACTTGAAGGAACCTCATTGAAATTTACTTAAGGCGGTGCATCAAAATTTTCTAAGGTATTTTCTTAAATATACCAGCGGTGCAAGGTGTAAGTAGTAGAAGGATACAAGGATCTTATCGTAATGATAATAAGAGGTGGAGAAAATATGTGTACATATTTAAATATGACTTGGAATCTATTATTAAATCCATTTAAGGGAAGTTGAGATTATTAATGAGATCCTCGTGGGGTCGAGAATAAGACTTCAAATTCTCCTCCAATAAGATTGCAAAAAAAATAATTTTTTCCAATTATATTAAATGATATATACAGTCTTAAGATTTTCCTATATTAAACTTTGGCGTTCAACAAAATATTAAAAATTAATATTAAAAATCAAATGTTAATTAATTCCAAGTGAACTGTGAATCGAATGTTATAGTACCGTGTTGAAGGAAGGGACTAATAAAAAAGCTTAAATGTAAAATTATTGAGTAAAAATATAATTAAGAATAAATAAATTGAAAATTTATATTAATATATAAATATTAAAAAAAATAAAATCAAAATTTTTTAAATTAAGTATATAAAAAAATAGTTATAATAAATAAATTAAATTAAATTTTTGAAAATCTATAATAATGTAGAAATACAAAAGTTAAAGGAATGAATGATCATCTAAACGAAACAAGGTTGCATGGCAGCTATACTTCTAGTTATGCAGTTATAATAAAATAAAAATTATATATATATGCATTCAATACTATATCTTATAATAAAATAAAAGTTATATATATGCATTCAATACTATATCTGGAAATTTACTATCAATATTATATCTGGAAATTTACTATCAATACTATATTCATCACCATAATTTCAATGATATGAGATACATGGTTTAAACCCAACATAATTGTGGTATATATAATAAGATATATAATAAGCATTAAAAAATAAACAAAACCATTTAAAAAAATAGATATTTCATTCATCAACGATTAAAACAAAAACAATTCATCGCAACCATTAAAACAAAAACAAATAAAAAAGAAGACTATCCAAACAAGTTGACAAATAAATGGAACCCTGAAAAAACAAATTAAAATGGAAATAAATTTTTCATTCATATTAGCCATTAAAACAAAAATAAAAAAAATGTCCAACAAAGTTGACAAATAGATTGAACAAAAAAATTGAGTTTGTCAACTTCATATCCAGGGTTAATATGAATCTGTATTATGAGGCTTACCAGGAAAGCACATACAACCACTTTAATCAGTTTATGCATGAATCTGTATTATGGGGTATGCATGAATCTGTATTATGGGGCTTACCAGGAAGGCACATACAACCACTTTAATCAATTTATGCTTGCATCATCGGACAAATTTATTTCTAGCTGATAAGTACTGTAAAATATTATAATCTAAGTACCAAAATTTATTTCCAGCTTATTAAATGATTTCACAACTTTTTTTTCTTTCAAGGAAAACTTGACAAAATCTCCATCTTTCCTAAAATATTTGGATGAATGATAACTCAACTACCAACAATAATAATAAAATGGAAAATATTTGGATGAATGATAACTCAACTACCAACAATAATAATAAAATGTAATCCATTTTGAAGATATTTAAACTTATTGCTTATAACCTCAACAATAATAAAATGTAATCCATTTGAAGATATTTAAACTTATTGCTTATAACCTCTCATTTGATAACATTGAAGAATTCAACTAATCCCTGAAGTTCAATAATTCCAAGATTTACTCCCCAATATACAAATTAAATTATCCCATTTATAAACATTTTTACATTGATACATTAATCCTCTTAAAAATAAAATTGCCACTGCCAAAAAAAAATTCTCTATAAATCCAAATATTCTGAATCAAGAAACCGTGAAGCACTCACTGTTTCAGTTAGTGGCTTAAATGCTTAAGGCATTTGCATACTTTCAATTATGTGCAATGTTAAAATACAGGCCCCCGGGAGAGTTAAGCAAGTCAGGATTCTAATCTCCCTGCAAGATTATTGGGAATAAAGTTTTTTTTTAATCAAACAATTTATTTAGGGCTTTATCCCCTCTTTTTTCTCTAAAAGAAGTTCCCTCATGATAGTTTATTTCTTAGACTGTCATCTTTTATTTCGTATTGGAGATATATATTAAGTTGGACATGCTGAAGAAGAGAAATCATTTTCACAAGATCAAACAACTTACTTACACACGACTCTGCATCGGTCGGAGATAAAATCTCTAATTTTTTTGCATAAAGGTGCCCAATCCAAACCACAGCCAGAAGGCAGAAATGCAGCCAATGATAACCAGTTTATGCCACATGGGTAAGAATTACGGTCCTTTATAGGATTGAAGGCACAATTGCAGACAACGATAGGCAGCTTATGCCACATCGGCGTTCCTTCATAGGATTGCACCACATGGGCAGTCAAGCACCGAACTGAAATAAAATAAATCTATCCAGTCCAGAATAAAGCGTGTCGATTTCCTTTTCGCATCCATCCAATGCAGCAATCGAACCAACCCGGCCATGCATCCCATCCAACAATCGGATCCATGCAATACAACCTTCCCAGCAAGCCTGGGTAGCCGGTTCATGAAGAGCTCGGTAAGTAAGAAAAGAGTTCACAGGTCAATAAGACGAATTGGGTGTTTCTGTAAAAATATCAATTTTAAAATTGAGTAAATAAAACTTCGTTCAGTTGCGTTTTCCAAGGTCATCATGAGAAATATTACATTTGGTTTCATAAGTCGATTTTTTTTTTATGCTACTCAACACATGGAGAGGAGGAAAATGGACAAAAACAAACTCTGAGGACCCTGAGCATGAATATGACAACAAGACATGGAGAGGAAAACGGATGAAAACAACCCCTGGGGAACCCTGCCATCAATATATTAGAACCCTTGTGGTCTCTGAGAGCCTGGGAGGGAGCTCTTAAGACTGTGCTACTTAAAAGCATCAGAAAGAACGCATGACTGGATACAAAAGACTTTGCAAGATCCTATGCAATACAACCAGCTCCTAGCTTGTATGACAAATTTGGTTATTAAATAACCCAACCCTGAACAGATTTTATAAGCGACATGTCAGAGGAACCCTAGAGCCTCGAATTTGATCAACCAGAGACGAAAAACCCATCGAGCAAATCGAATTTACTTGTTAGATAGACCCTCGCAACTATAAACCAACTATAAACCAGTATAAATTCATGGGGTAAACTAAATGGCAAAAGGAAAAACAAAGATACAGGGAGATTCAAAACCTGGACTCGTAGAATTGTAACCTCGTTCTAAACCCTGCAACGAGAATCGGCTGCCATTCCATCATGGATCGAGCAACTCATCGCTGAAGAAGTTGGAGGTAGAGATATGGAACCCTTGCTTTTGTTTGTTTATAGGATTGCACCACATGGACACTCAAGCATCGAACTGAAGAAGCTGATTCTACCCAAAACATGGAGAGAAAAATGGACGAAAACAAACTCTGAGGAACCCTGAGCATCAATATTGCAGCAACACATGAAACTCACAATGGATGAAAATAACCTCTGGCAAACCCTGCACATCAATATCACAGATTTATTTCTTATAACCCTCGTGTTCTTTGAGAGCCTGAGAGGGAGGTCTTAGGACTGTCTTAGATTCATTGGAGTCCACACTTCACCACCATTATGTGATCCCGAAAGAGTCTCATCTGATGGAATACTGTCGCCACTTATCCTTCCTATCATGGACTAAATAGGGAGAAGGTCCATAGTTTATAAGGTTTCTGCATGCATTCTCCTGAAGCTTACCCATTACCAGTTACCCATTACCAGGCCATACAACGAGAAAATGAAATTTGTAGATACAAATCTAGCACCAAAGACAGTAGCGCGAGCAGTTCCAGATCCAGTAATAGATCCAGCTGCAATAATAGCTTATTTGGGAGGATGACATTTGTCTCTCTCTAGGGTTTAGGTGGCACAATATGTTTAATTCACACATGCAGGAATAGTTAAGATGGTGATAATTCACACATGCAGGGATAGTTAAGATGGTGATAAAGATCTTTGAAAGGAAAAATAATTGTTGAATGTAACTATGCCATGATGGTCCAATAAATTAATCCAAGAACACTACGTCATTGGGCACACATTTAATATATTTTGATTATGACATTAAAAAGAAAATTTATATTTTGGTCTCTCAGCTGTCTGATCTGCAATAACAGGATCATTTGAACCACCAATCAAACATAAAAAAAAATTCTTTAAACTAATTAAAATAAATAAATAAAATCAGTTTGTAATGTTATACTTTTGATAAAGTTCAATTTTTTTTAGTCAAACCTCAACTAATAGCTGATCAACCACCTAGCTATCACTATATACTATGCTTGGATGATAGGTATAATAAGAAAAAAGACAACAATTAAGAAACCATAAATAAAAAGCATAAAATAGGAAGAAATAAAAAAAAATATATATATATATATATATATATATGAACAAAAAAAAAAAAAAAATATATATATATATATATATATATAGACAAAACAACATAAATAAAAGAAGAGGAAGCATACACAAAACCTCAAAAACCAAGCATGATTATTTAGGAGGGTTACTAGAATGGTTTTGAAGAATGGGGAGTCAAGATTTAAAGATTATAAGGCCATTATATATGTTGAGACATTTATTCTTCTTCATAAATTTTATAGCTTCCTTTACATGTCTTTTAGATAAGTTATCCACTTTAGTTAGGATTTATGTTCCCTCAATGCATATATGATAATTGGTTTTTTTTATAATGCTCAACTAATGTTGAGGAAATTAGGTAATACTAACTTGGAAAGACCTCCCTATTTGACCAATATAGGTAAGACCATGATGAACAAGGGATACAATAGACACCATTTTGGAGGTGTGGGTCCATAAGATATTTTATGGACTTGATGCTTGATGAGGCTCCTAATAGTATTGAGGCTTGATGAGGCTCCTAATAGTATTAAGGGGTTGGAAAATAATTTTAATTTTCTTCTTATTTAGAATTCTTTATATTTTCTCTAAGGTTCTCATATATATGGGAGTAACACTTTATGTAGTGCTTCATCATATTCTTGATCATGTTTATGAAATCTAGGACCATCTCTCGTTTTCTAAAATTCCTTCTCAATATTCCATTGCTTATAACCCTCATTTTCAAAGTCTTTATCAAACATTGTTTTTCCTAGTTTAATTGATCCTCATATGATATTCTTAAGGCTCGGGTAGCGAGAGTGTTGATAACCCCTATTCTCTAGGAAGGGTGATGATGGGAATCAACATGAAGGTATTGTGCAATGTGAGTTTTCTTGTGGTAGATTTGGTGGGCTAAAAAAACATCTATCCTTCTAGAAATGAAAACATATAAGATTGAAATGGAATTATTATCTTCTAATTCTTTAGTAAATTAAATGTGCTTATGTTATTAACCCCTATGGTCTCAACACTAATAAGTGTTATAAGACCTAAGTCACTCAGATTAACAACCTCTATAGTTTATATGGAGGATATCTTATTTATCCTCATGGTCCTCATGCTATTAATTCTTAGAGTACACATATTAATAATCCTTTCTCTAGGGGGGATTTTTCTTATATTAAGGCAAGAATATCATACAAAACACTCTAATAAGAAACTAAATATCATACACAATCTTTTATTTAAAAGCAATGAAGGAAAAGTTAGAATCGCTAAATATAACATCACATTAGAATTTCCAGTAAACCCACAATGTAATAACTCTTATACACCTCTAATGCACCTTGAAACTCCTCTAAAGGGGATTTGTACAATGAAATGACATTCACAACAAGCAGTTAATCTAAACCCATAGGATAACAATGAGTTATTTAATACATACTCTCAACATTCTCAAGCAACTTGGACACTCTAAAATAGGTGATGCATTGTGTCTATTTGATTGCAATGAACACACACGATATTTATTAAACTCAAATACAAGAGTCACTTTTTAGTTGGTAGTTCCTTGTCATAAAAGGGTCACTTAGTAAAAGTGTTCAAAATATGTGTGTTTATGGACTTTAAAAATTACCTTTGTTTTTAAAATTTACCACATCCCTCTTTTAGTTCCCGTGTAGTAACTTAATTTATAATTATCAATAGATCATTGTGGAAATTTTATCATTAAATTGATCAAAAACCTTCTACCAATAATAAAAAAAAACTATACTCACACATAATTTTAAAATTTCCTACTATTAATAACTTACCACTTACCATTAAACTAAATTATATATCAAGATAATTAAATACCTCTTCTATGTTATCACATAATAATTACCAAAATTGTTACATTGGCCTTTATGTGTTCTAGATATATTATGAGCCAAACAAAGACTCTCAACTAAAGGAAAGTCTCTAGGACCACACACTAAGGACCACACACTATACTTGATTCAATTCACATAAAACAAACTCCATCATTGATTTAGTTTCTCCGTAATAAAGAAGGGATTCTCAAGTAGTGGTACTATCAATGGGGCTTGTACACTTAGATGAGTTTAGCTTATCTCCACAAGAATCTCCATATGGGGTCTTGAGCATGTATATTAATCTTATATAACTCATATTATGGGATTAACTATTGAAGGTCTTAAATTTCATCATGATCCGAGTGAAACAAACCAAAATCCCATGACATATCTTTTCAATTCATTGAAGTCGTTGATTGCACATCCAATAGATTCTCCCATTTAAAAATTCATTTATTTTCTCTTTGGAAGGAGTCTTTGGGAATGTACCAAAGTAAAAAAAATGACCATTCGTCATCCAAATTGAATTGAATGGTGATATAGAAAAATCAAATCTCATCGTGAAACCATCCTAATAAGAGCTAATGAAACTTTATTCCAAGCTTCCCATGTCATGTGAATCCCAACGGAGCCAACAATTTTAAAATACTAAGGTATATCAAGGATATCACAATAATAAAAGACCCTATCAATAGCAATGCTAGCTAGAAGTGATTCTAAAATGTCAACAAACATTTCCAAGGATCATCCCTAAACGACAAACATATAATTATTTTCATTAATAACAATGCACCTTGTAATTTATTATTAATAAGTTCAATCCCTCCTTTATCCTGAGGAAGGATGCAAATATTTCATGAGGCTAATGGTAGGAATCAAGCACTACTAAACTTAGACCAAAGAAACCCTCTTAATGATTTCTCTAAATGGAAAAACTTAGTATTTGAAAGAAACCAAAAGAAAACACACAATAAATATGAAGGGTCTACATAATCTTTCTAATAATCATTAGTTTACTTAGAAGTGGAAAGTATATGTATCACCAACCACGGATTTTTCTTAATTATTTTGAAGACACCATTCTCACATATCTAACAAAGTAAATTTAACACAAAATGAAATTCCCAAGTAACACATACTATCACCATCCGTCATTACTTCCTCTAAAAATAAGATAACCATGGAGGTTTATCCTCTTCACCAATGAACCAAAAATTATTATTGCCATCACTCATGACTACCAACATATAGTGTAGAAAACCTTCAAATAATGCATAGTTTCTTCAATGACCTTGAGAAAGAGGAGAATCGTTTAGAAAGTGGTTATTGTTCGATTTTGATGTTGAAAATTCTTCTAAATTCTTGAAAAATATTTTTAATTTTAATTTTGACTTTGTTAGATGTTGGTATATTGATGTCTATATAGGATGTCTGAATATTAATGTCTAGATAGCAATTTTTAGAATTGACATAGTCAAATTTGATCACATTAATTTTTACTATGTTATATTTCACAATGTCAGTAAGGTGTTAGTGTACCGATATACCAATAAAAATATAAATTGTGATAGAGATTATGATGGTTATGCCATTATTTCAGTGTTTGTATTAGATTATTTTTTGATTTGATAATATATTATGATAACTGCTAAATCCGTTGACTACTATATTTCAAGTAAAATTTGTAAATGCACTTTTAATTCTATGTCTAGTCTTTTTTTAATATATTTGTATTGCAATAATGTGTCTTTTGATTTTTTTTGTAATAGATAATAATGTCAAATGGCATTTTTAGCATCCCCGCTACATTATTAGTGTCATACAGTGATACTAAATGTTATTTCTCTTGGAAGAATTGCAAGGGCATACAATTAAGGAAAACAATTAGAAAGCATTGTTTAAAGTTTGGTCACTATGAAGAACATTCAGAACAATATCATCCATTGGTGAGATAATCATTACATGTTTTATTGTCTTTTTAAAAATTTCTACCATTTTAATATTTGATATAACACTAAAAATACTTGATTGTTTGTAATTACAAAGACAATATTTCCTATGTTTGAATTGCATGAGGTTGCAAATTTTAGAAGACATATTGGTGATCAAGATGGTGGAGATGGAGAAAAGGGAGATGAAATTGATTCTATGGAAGAAAAGAATACTAATATAATTTTAAATGATGAGATAAATAGATTGATCCATGAAACTTTTCTTCCAATGAATGATGATGCACCCATCCATGGATAAATTTGGGAATGTTCATGATTTGCCTCTAATTGATAAGGCATGTAAAGCACTATATGAAGGCTCAACGACAAGTCTTCTCTTTGTTATTTTATTTTTGGTGAACTTGAAGGTATTGAAGTGTGTCAAACACTTGTTTTTTCCACAAGAAAATTGCACATTATATTAATATATATAATATGTTCACAAAGACATAAAACTATTATAGACGAAGACCTTGCCTTGAGATATCTCCACCGCCATATCTACTAGTCATATCTAGAAGACTAAAAAATACCAAAAACATCAATGGTGACTATCCAAAACAATATGGATATTGTCCAAAAAACAAGTAGACAAAAACTTTTATAAATAATTTTTTTTTGTCTTTACAAGCATACGAAAAAGCTACCATCATAAAGGAATCCATAGAACTAGAGTAAAAAAGATCAACTAATACATCTTTAAAAAGTATCTTGGTCTCTCGTGACCATCAACCCACTGATTGTAAACAATAGCTCCAGGACACGCTATAAGGGTCTGTTTGGATAATATGCCAGCCTCATGGTTCTCTTCTCTGTAGACATGTGCAAAGGTGATGACTGAAAAGTGCTTGATGATTTCCTTTACCCTATCCTTCCAATAGTATATGGAGATAACCTGTAGAGAACCTTTATTATTAAGCCAGGAATCATACCAAAAAGCTACCATCATAAAGGAATCCACACAACTAGAGTAAAAAAATATCAGCTAATACAAATTTAAAAAGTATCTTGGTCCCTCATGACCATCAACCCACTGATTGTAAGCAATAGCTCTAGGATGCGCTATAAGGGTCTGTTTGGATAATATGTCAGCCTCATGATTCTCTTCTCTATAGACATGTGAAAAGGTGATGATTGAAAAGTGCTTGATGAGTTCCTTTACCCTGTCCTTCTAACAATCTATGGAGATAACCTGCAGAGAACCTTTATTATTAAGCCAGTCAATTACAATTTTTGAATCACCTATGACATGGAGATTTGTGATGGAAATTCTATGAGCCAGAGAAATAACATCCCAAGCACCCAAAAGTTCCTCTCTTGTGTTTGTCCCTCCACCACAATTGAGATTCCACCTGTAGACTGTGTGTTCATTGAGCTTTATGACTCCCCCTGCTCCACTTAGTTCCCCATTCAATTGAGTTGCCCCATCAAACCATCCTATGATTCTATTATGTGGAAATATATGGACAAAATGTCTAATGGAGTGATGAGTTTTTTGTGGGCTATGGCTGGACACTGTTGTAGTAGAGAGGAAAAAGACCTTCTCCAAAGATGGAGACTTTGACTCAAAAATTTCCAAGTTCCTTTCAATCCAAATGAACCAGCAAATGAATGCTGGCAAGGACGAGAGACTATTGTTCCGACTAGCCCATAAAGCAAAACAATCTAACACTGTAGTTATAGACCACCCTATGGATAACTTGAAATGTACTTTGATCTTATTCCAAACAGTGCGTGTGAAAGGTCATTGAACAAAAAGATGATTAACATAATCCTCATTTCCTTTGCATAGTTGATAGAGACCTGGATCTTGCCATCCTCGCTTGTGGAGATTGTTCTAGGTAAGGTATTTATCTTCTATGAGGAGCCACATAAATAGTTTGATCTTTTGTGGGCAATCCTAGGCCCACATTTTTCTCCTCCTGCCTCCAATTTTGTTCTTCCACAACTCGACAACCAATGCATTGTATACATTTTTTGTTGTTAAAAGACCAGTACAGTCACCCTTCATCGACCTTAACTCATCATGTATACCGGTTATAGCAATTATAGCTCCAATCAAACTCAATATGTAACGGTCCCATTCAAAATCAAGGTCGCCCTCCAAGCCCAAGTCTATGTTATTAAGCTAATTGGAGTAGATCGAACCTTGGATAGGAGCCCGACTAACTTGAAAAAGGTAATAAACATGTTCACTATTTAAATGATTAATCAACTCCGCAGAAAGAAAGGATACCTTTCCCATCCCCAAAATTTCATCCTTCCCAGTAATAATGGAATCCCCCGCACCTGGTTTCCAAGCCAGCCAGTGGACAAGCAATGGTAGAGATTTCAACAAATTATTCCATGTTTGGGATCCAAAGGATGTGACTGGTATAGCTGAGTGGAGCCAAGTTATCACTTAAATATGTGGGAGGTATTTATCTTTCAAAACCCACCACCAGATACCAGGATGCATCAATCCGCACCATAGAAATTTTGCAGCCAAGGTTCTCAAGAAATATGTTTCTAAGCCCCCAACTGCCTAACTTTTTAGGCCTTGCTAAAGTCTCCCACTTGCATAAGCAATAGGTTGAAGAATGTTTTGATCCAGACCAGAGAAAAGAAAATACCAGTTTACGAATCTGGTTCAATACTGTGTCTGGAATGTGTGCCTACATTGGCTGGCTTTCGAGCACCACCTTTATCAAAACATATCTACCTCCCAACAAAAGAAAACGATTGCACCAATGCGGAATTCTATGCTCATATTTTAGCAATAGCCACTGCCAGTACGCCACCTTATAGCTATCCATCTTTAAAAAAAAACACAAGTATTTAAACCCATCCGAAAGGCTCAAGAAACCAAAATGAAACAACATAGTCAAATTATTAAGAAAACCCTGTTGAACACCAAAGTGATGGAATGTTGACTTATTTACATTGATCTCCAATCCATAAGCACCACATAAAGCATATAAAAGAGTGTGAATTTCCTTCCATTCAGTGAAATAAGATTTAGACATAATTATCACATCGTCCACAAATAGGATATGGAGAACTATTACAATCCGAGAAACCTTAATACCCATCAAATTCCCTTCCGTATGAATTTTTTTCAGAGAGAGGCTCAAACCCTCCATTACAATGATAAATAACAGAGGAGCCAATGGACATCCTTGACACAATCCTCTACCACTGTTAAATAATTTTTTGGCCTCCCTGTTGATCAGAATGGCAAAATATGCAGAGGCAACACAACCCATAATCCATTTTGTCATAAGATGTCCAAATCCAAAATGAAGAAGCATCAGCCTTAGGTAATCCCAGTTAGTGCAATCATATGCCTTTTTCAAATCCATCTTCAATATAACAGCCTAAATTTTCTTTGCTTTAATACCGTGAAGGCACTCCTGTGTTGTTCCAATGGCATCAAGTATCTAGCATCCCTTTAGGAACCCAAACTTTTCATCGAACAAAGTACGGGAGAGAATAGGTCTGATTCTCCTCTCTATGATCTTAGAAATAATATTATAACAAAGATTGCACAAAGCAATAGGATGATAGTCATAGAAAGATAAAGGATGATTGGATTTCAGAATCAGAGCTAGGAAAGTAGATTTAATCGAACGAATAACTTCGCCATGAATTCTAGTATCATTAACCATAGTAAGTAAATCAGGGCAACCATGTCAAAGAAGTATAGGAAGATTTCGACATTCCACCCATCTGGGCCGGGACATTTGTCCTTGGAAAAACCTTTAAGAACATCTGACAATTCATCCAAAGAAACAACCTATTCTAACGATGAGACTTCATCCTCCAAAACAAGCTTTGGGTAGAGACTAATAGTCTCCAAATGTGCCTGCAATTTTTTTTGCCCCGTATCTTGAAAAAAAGAGTGAAAATATGAAACACAGTCATTTTTAATAGCATCCTGACTAGATTGAACTCTACCAGCATCATCAATTATATCCCAAAGATGTTTTTTATTTCTCCTATAGCTCGCAAATCTATGAAAAAACTTAGTATTTTTATCGCCACTCTTAATCCAGATAGCCCTGCTCTTCTGCCTCCAACCTTCTTCTTCGGCCAAAAGGAATTTTTTGTGTTCTGCCTGCAGCAAGCTCAAATGATGGTCTAAATCAACAGTAAGAGAACCATTGTATTTATGTACATAAATTTGTTCCAAATCATCTTCCAACCTTGTTAAATTGTCTTGATCCCGAATAAGTTTTTCCTTCTACCAAGATTTGAAATGACTTTTAAGAAGTGTAAGATTTTCAACAAGTCTTCTTTGTGCCCCTTCAACTAAATCAAAACGAGTATCAAACCAAACTTCACTTGCTAACTTTGAAAAATAATCGTCCCATATCCAAACTGGATTGAACTTAAAAGGGTGCGCAGCCGCTTGAATGCTAATATCCAGTTGAAGAAAAATAGGAGCGTTTTCAGATAAGAAGGGAGAATCCACCCATGATCTATACCTCATAGTTGGACCAATCAAATCCTCTGCCACAAAAAATATGTCAAGTCTTTTAGCAATGATGGAGTCTCCATTTATGCCATTGTGCCAAGTAGGAACCAACTCAACCAGATCCATATCCACCAAAGGAGAATTATCAAATAAGTCTTTGAAAAAGAGTGCCAAAGGGTCTATCAAGGCTGCTAGACCCCAAATATCATGTGTTTAAAGTAAAGTTCAGGTCCCCTGCCAAGATCAAATCTATATGTGCTAACAGACTCTTATCTTCTAATTTTTTCCATAAAGTCTTTCGATCCATGGAAGGACCATAAACATTAAAGAGTGTAAGTCTCCTTCTATCAAATAGACTGGAACCTGTCAAAAAAATTCCGCCACAAGTGAGAACCGAAGAGAAAACAAAATAATGTGAATGCCATGAAACTAGGAGCCCCCCCGAACTACCAACCGAACTAACTGCACATGACATCCAATCCGATCTGAGAGCATACATGAAATCCCTTGCCCTTTCATCAGTCGTCAATGTCTCTTGTAGAAAAACAACATGGGGTGTTGTCTTTGAAAGGAGCATGCGCATAGAGGCCATTTTTAAGGGTCCTCCTACCCCTTTAATGTTTAGAGAAAGCATAATCATGACTTTTCCCTTGCGAGGGATTTTATGCCTCTAAGTTCCCCCTGGTCAATAGTAGAAAGTGAAAGATTAGTCTATAAAGAAAGGTTTGTACACTTTTTTTTTCGGGCACTTCTAGTATTAACTGGTGAAAGCTCGAGTCCCAAACCCCGAGACCAAGCAATATCCTTACCAGACGAAACTTCTGATACTACGGGGTATGAAATCACAGTACTAGGTTCCCCCGAAACCACCACAGCTTTCCCTAAAAAGATCGAGATAGGAACATGACTAGTGACCTCCCTATAGGAAGGTACTAAATCCAAAAGCAGTCTATCCAAAGAGTTCTCACTAGCAACAGGTTCATCATAACCAGGTAGGAGGGGTGATCCCTCCGTGAAAAATGGTTCATTAGGTACATAGTTAGTCGAAAAAGGAGTACCCACAAATGAAGGGTGATACCGACACTCATCTAAACAAGTGATCAAAGAATTAGAAACATGCTCAGGAATAGGAGCTATTACCTCTGGCTCACTAACTAGAGATTCAATCTTATCAGTCACCCCAATAAAAAAAGTCTCCACAGAATAAATGGAGTCGATATGGTCTCTTTCCAATGCAGTGAACATACAATAGAGGGAAGGAACGTAAAGTCTCAACTTACCAACAAAGGTAGAGTTCGAGGATGGTGAAATTTCCAAATCCCAAGCTCCCAGGTAAGAACCCATCTCCAACGCCTCCTCCTCCAGTGAATAGCCATCAATAACCGTCTCCTCTGAGAGTGGATCATCAAAAGGAACTCCATAAGGATGGTGACAGTCCTTTTTTAGGTGGCCAGTCTATATACAATGCAAGCACCAGAACATAATCCATAGGTAGTCCAACCTCTGTGCAAAAACCATGTCACGCCATTCAATATCCAATGTATCCAACAATCCCTCATGGACATCCACCTCCACAAGAATTTTTTTCATTCTCCTGTCCCGCAAATGCAAAGTATCCTCATCAATATTGATGAAGTGCCCCAGGAAATTTCCTATCACCTCCAGGGATTTTTAATTCCACAACTGCAATGAAAAACTTGGAAGTAAGATCGAAAGATACCAAAAACTGAAATATTCAATCGTCAGATTGAATTTGAGTCTCCACCTCTTCAAATAAGACTGCCACCTTCAAATACCTAGAAACTATCTAATATCTTCCCAGAGTCTTTAGGGTTCTTAAAGACAAAGCCAAACCAACCCCTCGGTAAGGTGAGAAGCATAGGAGAATAACCCATAATGGGTTCCCAAGTAACCTTCATCCACTCTGAAACTGAAAGTTTACAAAGAAAACGGTAGGCCAATCTATGCACCAACGCACACATGGTGAGTGAGAAAGACTCTTCCAGCCCGATGTCCATGCCCAACACCATTTAACGCTTTGTTCTTTTGGGCTTGCACAATCTTGTTGATCGCTTGAAGGAGGGCCTCTTCCCCGCAAAACCCAAACTGGTGACTCCAAAGGCGGCTTAAACTGAGTCGAGTCCTGTTCTAGAAACTTAGAAGTATATTTTGCTATAGTACCAAGAGTGATTTCCACAGGGGATAAGCCTGCACCACACTCAGCAGTCGTGAACTGTCCATGAAACTGCAGAGCCTCCTTTCGAAACGGGGAGCACAACCAAGGTGGATGAGAAATAGGTTTTGGAATAGAGATTGGTGAAGGATGTGTCTCCGCCAAATGAGTTGTAGAAACTGACAAAGAGGTGTTAAGAAGTCCATTAAGTCCTCGATTCTTTCAAATCACATCGACCATCGAGATAAAAATAGGGTGATCCCAAGGATCCACAACATCCACTCCCGAGGCAAAGCTTACCTCATATCCCATTATTAAGTCCACCTAACCTTAAATAACACTGCAGTAACTGTTCAATACAATAAATTGATGTATGAAGTGGAGCTACAAGAAAGAGTAATAAGCCAAAGATAGTCAGAACTGAACCTTCGAAATGACAAAAATCCTATCGAAAAAAACAAAGTTCACTATCTCTGAAATCATGTCAGATCAGAGCTCAAGAGAAATAACTGGTTGACGTGACATACAAAGAACCACTGATGGAAACTAGTTCGCTAAAACCTAGGATTCATAAGGAAGATAGAAAGAAATCTGACTAAAGAAAAAACACTCTAGCTAAACTAAGGGATGCCAAACGCACCAGTACCATCACCCAAATAGACAAGAACCCGACGTAGACTGAAGCAGAAGGCTATGAATCCCGCACCCCTGGAAAACTCCCGCCTAAACCCAAATTTGAAATAAGGCATGCCCATGAAGCCTTCTCTCCCCTTTCCTCCCAAGGTGACCTTCACAACTTGAATCACTTCAAGTTGATTGCACACTTTTCTCTCATATATCATTGGATATGAATATAATTCTTCATATATGAAAAAACATTTTTCTATTTTTATTTACTATTGTAGAAAGGATGCAATATTATAGAACATTCAATAAAATAATTTATTTTTGAATGTTGTAGATAGTTGGGTGATATTATTTTACTATTGTCAAATAATTGGCTCATGTCCTAATGATCATATTATATACTATGGATGACATTAAATGACATTTACATGTCGTCTATGTGGTACTAGTGGGTATTGAAATAATCAAGTGACAAAAAAGCTGCCCCGTTAAGGTTTTTGACATATCCCCATAATTCCATGTTTTTAATGATTATTTGGGTGCAAAATCCTTACACAATTTATGGATTATCATACATGTAAAGAAGTGAATATGGTGTTATGTGAACGCCTACAAATGGTTCTACATTTAGGAAAAATGAATTGTTTTTAAAGAAGAACCTTGTAATGTTAAGCTTTCATTAACAATTGATGGTGTCAAAGCATTTTGAGAGCTCAAATCCAATTACTCAATTTGTAGTGCTTTTGTTAAGACAATAAATTTCCTCCATGGATGTTAATAAAGAGAGAGCACACAATGTTGGCGTTGTCATTCAAGGTGTTCTTTTACAATAACGTTCTCATCATACCATTTCATTTTTCTTATTTGTTACATAATTTATTATATGTACAAGGTAATAAATATGCATATTTTCAAATAACTAAGTAAGTACCAAGTTAAATATATGGATGTATATATTTAGTACCTTATTTACAAACTATTAAAATTATATCCCAACATTGTTATGTACTATATATCCAATCCAATAGGGAAAAAACAAATTCAATTCCATAGAATACTTAAATGAATAACTCATTATGCCCAATGGATAACACATTTTTCTGATATATAAAGTACTAGTACACATTAGTAGTATATTTTCTCTATCAGTTTATGCCTTTAAAAAAAAAATGGTATATTACTATTGACATTATTCTATAACACTTAGATCTTCAAACAAAGGGTAAATTTTCATATCCAATATGCGGTCCTAGAATGACATCTCATCGATCTAGAAGTTTAGGGAAGGAGGTATTTAACTAGTGCATACACTTTCTCCCTAAGAACCATAGGCATTAGACTTCTAAAAAAACATTTAATGGGAAGAGACTAGAATGAAACAACAAATAATGACCCCTCAACTATGGAAAAGGATTATGAGTGCAATTGTAATGGCATGCAATATTTTTTCTTCATATTATATGTAACATGTTATGGTTTATATTTACATTCAATTATTTTTCTAGTATCTAACAAATGTTGTTCCATTTATGTTTTCTAAAGGTCAACACAATGGGAATCTATAAGCAATGAAAATATATTCCAACAAATTCAATAGGTTTCCCTACTATGAGCACCTACGAGTAGTGCATATCTTTGAGGACCTACAAGCATATGTTTGATACAATGAATGTCAAGAAGAATGTCACATAATGCTTATGGGGAATCATAGATGGAAGGAATAATAAATATAAAATCACCAAATCCTTAAAGAACATTTAAGAAGCCAAACATACAATGTGAAATTTGATTCATTCTTCTAGTGATGGAAAACAAGGAAATCTTCCATGGTTATTAACATAGTAGGAAAATAATGTTGTAAAAGATGTCATTTAAAAAATCAAAATTTTCACTGATTTTTCTTAAAGAATAGATAATATCTTAATGAAGAAAAGTGACTTTGGTGGCATAAAAACTCATGATTAATGCACCTTTATTAAGGTTATTTATTATTTTCTAGTATTTGATATGCCACATCAAGATATCATTAATATTTAGTATTAATATCTAAATATAGGTTAATAAAGACACGAAGAACCTAAGCGTCGTGTAGCTTTGATTTATATTATTTGTAGTTGTTAAAGTTGCTTATGTCAATGAGGAACTAAATTGATACTTTATACAAGGATATATAAATACATATACTAAAGATATACATATATGGATCTATTTTTTAATATTATCATATGATGTGTTTTTATTTGCAAGTCTTATTTTCTAGTTTATTCATTATGTGGCTTATTGTTTGGTATTAGAGTTTTCAATCAAGGCCTCATCCATAGCACAATTCTGGTTGTTTTTTGGTCTACCTTTTTTTTATCCAGGTGGATCTGAAAATGATCAAAATTTGATCATTTAAGATTCTCTTGAAAACAATTTCATTACATAGATCTCGTCAAGAGCTTTCCAACGGTGAAAAAATCACCTTAAACGAAGGTCATATGAAAAATTTATGGCTCTTCAAAGTTTTGGCAAAGAAAATGATAGAAGGTCTAAATGGGGTGACACATGGCACCACTGGAAGGGTGACACGTTTGTATAGGTCATACTTCACTGATGTGGAAGCACCATAGGGTGCCCCATGGAATATCGTATAGTTGAGTTGACAAAGTGACAAGGAAATCATACATTCTAAGTGGACCAATCGACATTGGACATGTGGCATAATCGTATAGGTGGAGGCTACACAGATGTACCAATGAGAATCTAACACGTGGCAACCTCCCATTGGTCTTCTATGGTGAAGGCATTCCAAAATTTTATGGGTCGACCAAGGTTGAACCCTTGACCTCATGCACTATAATCAAACAACTTACCAATACACCAAGGCGTGTGACTTAATAGTCATATGGATTTAAATTTATTTAAGTTTGTTAAATTGTATTTTCAGCGGAAAAAGAGTTGAGGGCTAAGCCCCAACCCATGGTATATATGGAATCTAATGTAACCATACCCCAAAGATCGCAGGGGGCTAAAAACTGTGACATTGAACATAACAAACCATACTATATTAAAGTTTAAAACCACACACCAAAGGAGGAGAGGTCCATGGGTTTGAACCTGCGACCTCCTCCCACATGTACAACCACTCTAACCAATGTGCCAAAGGCCAGGTTTCTTGTTAGGGGATTCCCACAATAAATATATTTAATTTTGCCAACAGTTTTGGGTGGAGATTCAACCCAACCTCCTATTTGACTAGCACAGAAACTAATGCGTCCATATGGAGATGCATGTAGAACTAAGCATATTTTTCCTTGAATTTCATGCCATATAGGGTATCTAGACTTTGATTTTTCATTGTAATGTGTTCCATAGGGTTCCTTGAAGAAAGAATAGGGTGCTTATACTCATTTTTCTCATAATTTCGAGAGGATATCAATGGTGTACTATGTTTCTGATTTTGAGAAACAGATAAAAAGGTCATTGTAAGAACACAAGAATTTGATCATTAATGAAGCGATCTCTCAATTGGAAGTGGACCCGAATACGTAGCCCAAAATGGGTGAGCTACGTTAACAAACTTGTGTTATGTGTTTTGTTATTATTGTTTTTGTTTCACTCAGTTATCTTGCAAGTTATTTATCATTTAAGTGAGTTTGGATAAGTAAGTGAATTCATATTATTTGCAAACAGTCAAAACGATCATTTATATTTCACATCAAGTTGGATGTTTATGTGTATTTAAGAATAAATTAACATATAAGGATTTCAGTATCACTTTCCACCCAAAGCTCTCTCATCCCCAATGTTTAGTTCCTTCTTGGAGGCTCACTCCTCTACCCCAAGTTCCCTTACTTCAAGATTTAATTTATTTTAGCTTGAACACCCACCTAGACTACTCTTTGATTGAAGCTTTGGGTTTCTTTTTTATGCCATCACTTCCACCCTAGAGCCACACATGGATCTTCTCCCTTGGCAATAATTTCCAATAAACAACAAAAATACAATGTGATTATGGTTCTTACTTGGCTTCTTATTGATTTGAAGGTCACACCTCCATTAGCTCTTGGTTCCTATTTGCGGTTCTCACCTACAACCTAGAGTTACAATGAGATATGGTACCTCAATGTGAATTCATGAATATGTATCCCACATTTTAGTGAAATGTGGCAATGAAAATTTGAGATTTTACATATTTTTTAAATTGAAGTACTCAATGCTCATACACACATTATGAATTTTGATGTGCATTGAAAAATCAATTTGTAGGGAATTTCGTTGTCTTTTTGATGATATTTTTTCAAACAATATTAATGACATTTAATGTGTCAAATTTACATTTAATTAAATGCTTGTCCTTGCAAATTTCCATAAAAGTTAACAAGTGGTTTTTGTTTCCAACACCTAACTCAATGTTCAATGTATATTTTTCGAAAACAATCATACAAGCATGATCTATTCAAAATATAGAAGTGCATAGTTTATTTATTTTCAGAAAATTTTATTTTTTCGAAGTTGACAAATTAATATTTGAATCACTTTGTATACACCTTTTTGTTCCCAACAATTTTTTCCACCTAATTATGTAAAATGAAAAACCCTAAATACCCTTTTGAAGAGGAAACATCCATAGAGTGCACACATATTTTTTTATAATTTTTTGGTTGAGTAGTGTTTAAGGTACATATTTTTCTTTGGGGGATTTCAACTTGGGAGGAAAATTTGTGTGTATAAGTTTTAGAAATAAACAAAGAAATAATATTGTATGAAAACAACATTGAGAAAATTGTATGTCATTGGATAAAGAATTCAATGATGAATCTATGTGCACCAAGTCATCCACCTTCAATGGAAGAGATGAAGGGATTTCACCTTTTGTAAGTCACATCTCCATGAAAACCTACAAAAATGGTGAAGGATTATTGATTTTCAAGCCCTCAACCAAGATCCAATCCTCCATATAGGGTTTTAAAATACCATATCAAGAGCATTAAAATCCCTTGTTCAAGGTATGTCAAAACCCTTGATTAAGGTGTTTTTGAAATATTTAGTTTTTGTTGGTTTAAAAGGATCAATCGAGGTTTTTGTTATGAACCAAATATCAATATAGAATAGAAAATCCTCAGAAAAAGTACTCAACGCCTTGAAAAAGAGATAATTTCATATAATAAGCCTCTTCGAGGGGGCAACCTCCTTTTACCCCACTTAAAATGTTCAAGTACAAGATGATTCAAAATGAAAATGTCTCCTTGGTATATATAGG
>SNQJ01S0070634.1:9331-23486 GCA_010110895.2 Picea sitchensis
TTGGTACATATTGATGAGTCATAGTTGATGAGTAGTTGATACATACTTGGTACACGGTTGGAGGCACTTGTTAGTAGTATTAATGACACATGTTTTGTGTATGATGTAGCATACTTGTCTTGGTATATTATTAGAAGCACATATTGATCTTGGTGATGATTATGAGTTGTTGTGTTATGCTTGGTTGATGCACATCTTTGAGAGTTGTCTTGGTGATTGATCTTGGTGAGCAGATCTGATTTGTTTGATAAGATTGATGAGACAAGTTGTTGTGATAGGTTGTTTGGACAGGTTGTTGTGACATGTTATTTGTATAGGTTTGGTGCATGGTTGATGCACTTGTTCATGGTACAGGTTGAGGTACAGGTTGGTGCATGGTTGATGCACTTTTTTATGGTACAGGTTGATTACAAGTTGTTTGGTATAGGTTGGTGCATAGTTGATGCACTTGTTTATGGTACAGGTTGATTACAGGTTGATGCATGGTTTAGATTATTGGTACAGGTTGATTGGTATAGGTTTATAGTAGTATATATCACATTGATAGTGTGACAGTGGTTCCATAATTGTACTTATATGTCAAGGCGGTTGGACGGGGCAAGGACAGGTGGTTGTAGCCACCTTCCGGCTATAGCCAGAGAACATAGGGGGTTGTAGCTTCCTTCTGGTTGTAGCCAAAGAATTGAGGAGTTGGAGCTTCCTTCAGATTGTAGCCTAAGAAACTAGGGAGTTGGAGCCTCCTTCCAGTTGCAGCTGGAAAACAAAGGAAGTTGGTGCTTCCAATGAATGTAATTCTTAAAGACATATAAGAAAAATCATTCCATGGTTTTCTCCCACTTTGGGTTTCCATGTAAAAACACTGGTGTACTGTGTATGTGTATGATTCCTCATTTATTCATTGTTTATTTACTCTGAAAATATTCGATGATAATGCTACATTGATTTAACACTTGCATTTTATGGTTAAAAAGGATTATATTTCTCTATTATTGATTCACCCCCCACCCCCTCTCAATAATCCAACAATTGGTATCAGAGCAAGGTTCCTTCAAGAAACAATTTAAGCACTAGAAGGATATTATGTATTATTTTGAGAATGGAGTACCACTGTTTAATGGTCAGAATGGTTTAAAGTATGAGTTATGGAATGGAAGGACGAAAGTATTTTTATATGCACGATGGTATTATATTTGGCTATCAATCGTTATAGGATATGATAGTTCAAAAAGGGAATAGACTGCAGACATGAAGGAATTGAAGAAAGAAAAACAAAATAGCAATGGATTTGATTTGGGAAGGATTACCTAATCCGGTAAGAGAAAAGGTTGGTAAATGTTCATCAGCCAAAGAACTTTGGGATAAGTTACATGACAAATATTCTTCACCCATCGCAGATTCAGAAAATGCCAAAGAAGATGCAGATACAGATCAAGAAGAATCATGTTCACCGTGTCAAGTAGATTCAGAAGATGAATAGTACATAATCACTAGAGGTATTTTGTTTTTATTTAATTGTGAAAAACACGAACATCTTGAAATAGAATGCCATGAAAAAAATGCAACATAAAAACTAATTGAAAAGGAAGACAATTAGGAAGTAGAATTTATTAGTGCTTTAGATGAACTAAGAGAAAAAAACAATTCACTCAAGAAATAATTGATGAAACAAAAGGAAAGTGTTCACATTTTTTAAGAAGCCCAACAGGTCATTGAGAACTTAAGAACTCAGCTAGACGAAGATAGAAATATTGAAAAAAATATTGAATATCAAAAGTAGTATTTGGAAGCCAGCATAGAAACACAAAGGAATAAGCTGAAATGAGAGATAATATATTGAAAAACCATCTTAAGGATATAGGTAACGATCTAAACCATCTCGAGGAAGATTTTTTTCAAGAAGAGAAAGGACTTGAAGAAGAAATAATCACATTAAAAATTCTTCTTGAAGAAATGAAAAGAACAGAAGAAGTCACGAAGTCTCAGATAATGAAGAAAGAAGAAGAGGTTGAGAAGATTGAAGAAGAAGTTGTCACATTGAGAAGTAAAATCATCAAGCTCAACAAGAACATTGAGGAGACAAAAACATCCACATTAGTTATACAGAATGAAGAGAAGCACTCTGCATTGCTAGAAAAGAAGAATGAAGAAAATAGAAAGAGTTATGCAAAAGTACTCAAAGGAAGTAATCATGGTCAACCAAAATCTAAGAAAACCATTGAAGATATATCTTCAAGAAGACCATCCATGTTGAAGCTACAAAGAAGCTTCAATCATTATCATGATCAGTCAAGATAGAAATTCAAAATGAATACACCACAAAGAAGATCATTCACTACCCGGTATGAAAATTTCTTTTATGGTCATTGTTTTTATTGTACTAATTTTGGACATAAGGTTGCAAATTGCAGAGATTATAAAAGAAATGTTCAAGCAAGAAATGCATATGTGGCCCCACATAACATTGAATGTTACAAATGTCATAACTATGGACACATAGCTAGTGATTGTAGAAGCATTATCAATACTTCCATGAAAGAGAACACTGATATTAGATATAAGAAAGTATGGATAAGAAAACACGAAGAACAGGTGAACAAATACCATCCTAGAGATTGCAACATTGGAAATAAAACGAGATGAAGAAAATTATATAGAGAAAGATGTCAGATACAAAAAGGTTTGGAAAATAATTGAAAGAAAAGAAGGACAGGTAAATAAGGAACAAGTTCAAGATATTGTACTTTCAGGCATTGTAGTGAAAGATGAATCCACAGACAAAAAGAAAGAAGTTAGATCTCGGAGAGATGATGAATATACTAATGAAGATGATGATAAATATACTTCAAAGCAGGAATTGTTCTAAGACATCCAGCTTAGAGACTCCCGGATAATATGAATAATAGATAGGGGGAGTCTATACGGTATCTGAGACAGACCAGAGAACCATCCTTCGAGCAGCTTGCGGAATTTGAGTAGACAGATTCAGTGCATTCAGTTAGCAGATATACAATATGATAGATTAATCAGTTGTAGTAGTACTTCATGATAGTACAGTGACATATGAGTCAAAATTATGAACAATTGTGTAGTAGAGTCTTGAACAGTATGGAAAGATATGGACGTTAAATCAACTTTTCTAAACGTGGAACTTGAATAAGAAGTATACATTGAAGGATTGGTTTCTAGAGCATGGTACTCTAGACTGGATAAATATCTACAACAAGCAGGGTTTATAAAAGGAATTGCAGACAACAACTTCTACATCAAGAAATTTGCAAAGGATATGCAGAATGAATTTGAAATGTCATTACTTAGAGAACTATCCTTCTTGTTGGGTCTTCAGATACGTCAAAGAAACCAAGGAATCCTTATTTCTCAAACTAAGTATATCAGAGAAATGTTAAAGAGGTTCGGAATGGAAGATTGCAAACTAGTTACCACTCCTATGCAAACAAGTTGCAAGTTGAGAAAAGATGATGATTCAAATTATACAGACTAGAGGAAATACAGGTCAATGATTGGTAGCTTACTATATGAGACATCATCCCGACCAGATGTAATGTAAGGATTTGGACATGGGGCACGATTTCAAGTAGCACCAAAGGAATCACATGTATTAGTAGTGAAGAGGATTTTCAAATATCTCAAAGGAACAAGAGATTTTGAAATATGGTATCCAAAAGGAAATGATCTATCACTTATTGCCTACACAGATGCAGATTGATCAGGTTGCATTGATGATTGATGAAGCACCAGTGGAGCAACATTCTACTTTGGTGAGTGTTTAGTATCTTGGCTAAGAAAGAAACAATCATCAATATCTTTATCTATAGTCGAAGCAAAGTATATTGCAGCAACAGGATTTTGTACTCAGGTTCTATGAATGAAACAAACTTTGACAAATATACAGGTTGAGTATGATGAGCCCATTCCAATATATTGTGATAATACAAGCGCCATCAGTATCTCAAAGAACGCGGTGATGCACTCCAAAATGAAGCACATTCCAATAAAGTATCACTTTCTATGGGAACAAGTTGCAAAGAAGAACATCAAAGTTTAATATGTGGGCACAAAATAACAAGTGGCAAACATCTTTACAAAACCGCTTCCAAGGGAAGCCTTTGAGTATTTTTTCCAGAGACTCGGAGTAATTTCTACTCCAAAATGAATTATTTTGAATGCTTATCTTATATCTTATATGTCTTAGATTTACACCAGGAAGCACCATAAAGAGGACAGTTCAGGTTGGGGGATCAATTTCAGGAAGAGTTCAGTCAGGGGGAGTATCCCCAAGGATAGTTCAGTTAGGGGGAGAAGCCTCTGATGAAAAGATACCATTTCCATTGATGACAAAGGGGGAGAGATTTATGAGATGAAAAGGTAAATTCTTGGAGAAAGAGCACAAAGGCATGGTTCCAGGGGGAGTGATGGTCACAGGTGGAGCATGAGTGATATGACTTCATTATTGCATCAAAGTGTTTCCATCAATTCGAATGGGGGAGATTGTTTATTATTTGGGTTGGTTTTCATTGATGTCAACCCTTGAAGAAAGTTTGATAGCGAATTCTAGTAGCACAAAGGTTTGGGTAATGGACCCAAGTTTTTTTTTTTATGTATAATGGTATGAGTTTTAATATATTTGAAGGTAATAATATTCTGGATGGATAGTACATGTCATGCCATTTCTGTTGGTATGTGAAACGTCACATAACTCCTCACGGTTAGAGAGTTATGGCCATGTGAAGTTGGAGAACCCTCATGAGTCATATAGAAGCCCCAAAAGGTCAAAGTAGTCAAAGTGGTTGCAAAGAAGAAATTATTTAAATAATAAAGTGAAGTGATGAGTGTACTATAAGTCAAAGTGGATACAAAATTAATTATTTAAATAATAAAGTTGATGGGGAAATTACTAAGTGGACAAATGGTTAGAAGTGGGCTAGCCCTAAAATAAGGAAAGTGGTTTAAAAGATTTTAGAACGTAAATAATAAAGTGAAGTGATGAGTGTACTATAAGTCAAAGTGGATACAAAAGAAATTATTTAAATAATAAATTTAATGGAGAAATTACTAAGTGGACACGTGGTTAGAAGTGGGCTAACCCTAAAATAAGGAAAGTCGGTTAAGATGTTTAAAAGGTAACCCCTTGAGGAAGCTACATGAAAGTATAAATAAGAGGCAAGGCTCTATCATTTTAATCACACCTAAGAATATTGAATATCTACAAGTGACTGAGGTAACCAAAGGATATCTAAGCCTAATTTCATAGGGAAGGTGAAGTAAAGAAGGCCGAAATTCAAGGGAGGATAAATTATTTTGATGATGCTCTTCAAGGTATGTTATTTATAGGTCATCTCACCATTTTTGCAATAACGTTTTTTATAGAATGATTCAGGCCATGAAATTGGGAGGACATTGAGGAAACATATCCAAGTAGCTATGATAAAAATTCCATCTTCTGGTTCATTGTATTTTTGGATTTACACTCCGTGGAAAATAGGGCTTGTGGTTTGTCTTGAAACTAGTCTAAAATAGGTGTTTCGGGTAAAAACGTCATAAATTCTTCATAATAGATCCAAATTCAGTAATTCCAAATGTATGGGTTAGAGTACAGTCTGTAGTATTCTTTGTACTAGTTTCAGATCCATATGAAAAATATTCTGTGTGAGGCACGCTCTACAAGTTCACTCTCTAGAATAAGCCAGAATTCAACAAGGTATGTCATTTTTGCTATAACGCCTTTTCTGAGAGATTCCAAGTAATGAAACCTAGAGGAATTGCATAAAAGACATTGAATACCATTGTGTGTTATTTTCATATGTATTCAAGGAAACCCCAAGAGCGTCAGTGTCAGGGATAAGTCTAATTCACTTTCCAAAGGATTATTTGGAACCAAGGAAGTTGTCAGCAAAGTAAGTTAAGCTAAAAAAGGAGCTAAAGTATGACCTTGTAGAACTAGAGATCCCACCAGGGGTAATCATTGAAGAAGATATGATAGGCATAGTCAAGAATATGAAGTATGTAGACCATGATGTAACAAATATAAAAAAAAATCCATAGTTGGCACCAGATAAGTACAGAACCATAAATCTCACCCCAAATTCATAGAAAATAATAGTAGAGCCACGGGATTGGGCCACAAGGCTAGAGAAAATAGGAATTTTGAATCTATTGTACATTCCACATTTTGGCAGGAGCGTGGAGATAAACATTTATGTCAAGTTGTTACTCAATTGCATCCATGGAGGATATCTATGGTTGGATAGATTGGTGTCGATAGAAACTGAACTCATTACATAGATCATCGGGTTAGCATCAAAAGGGGAAGACCCACTACGATTATTCACAGACAAGTCGAAGGAGAAGGAACTAACAGAAAGAATGAAGGAGAAATATGACACATTTAGAGTAGCACACAATTTATATGTTGAAAGCATTAGTGATGATATAGTCAAGTTCATGACCCAGGTGTTGGCTTGTAAGTTGTTTAAGAAATGTCGCAAAGATAAAGTACCAACAGGTGTAATAGAAACAACTGAGAAGTGCATCATGGGAGTACAAATGAACTAGGAAACATTTCTATTAAACTAGCTTTTGATGGACTACAGGGAGGCACAAGATAAGGGAACAAATTCCATTATGCATGTGAGGTTGTTGATATTGATTGCATTAGTGGCTTGGAGAGAGCCGGAGGACACTCGATTTCTGGGATTTGTGAAGAAACCATGTTTGGAAGCAAGATACACTAACTTGTGGCATAATTTTCATAAGGAAATACAATTGGAAAATACCATCATTTTCTATGCTTACAAGGAGGTAATTCAACAGAGCATTCAGGACACACCACGCATACTACAACAAGTAGTGGAATCATGCAAGAGGATTTTGCACTTTAAAGTAGGAAGACACCACATGTATATTAAAGCTAAGAGGGACCCAAATCAGTAGTGTATGTCGAGAAGATATAGGTTGAAAAAAGTTGAGGTTGGGAAGATTGTGAAAGACTAGGAGGAAGAATGGAAAACCCTAGTACCAGAAATAAAGCAGCCATAAAAAAAACTGTCAGAGAATGAGCCAGTAAAAGAAGGAGAATAAGAAGGAGAAAGAAAGTGAAGGAGAAACAAATGGCACAGGAGAAGCACATAAGACAGTACCGTGCCATGGAGAGAAGAGGAAAAAAAAATATAAGGGGAAATCAATACCACAATGAAAGAAAAGGAAAGCATTCAAGAAAGTACCCACCCAATCCTTTTTATAAGATGACTTAGAAAATACCGCGGATCAATTTAAGGAGGTTACTCATGAGGGTTTTGAGAAAGAAATGTAGAAGAAAGAAGAAATGCACTTGGACGTGCAAGCAAAAATTTTTGTACTTGGACAAATTTTGGAGACATCTAGGATAGTGCCAATTAGAATAGGATAACAAGAGTAGATGGAGAGTATGGCGAACATGACAGAGGAAAAAACAATGACATTCCATTCATGTGCATCATCATGATACTTTCGGCTGATGAAAATAGCAGCAGGGGCTTTAGAGTTCCCTACGACATGGTTGTAGGAGCACGGTAAGGTACTTGGTCATATCGACTTGGTGTTATCTCATTTTCCCGTAGAAGTATTACATGGTTTGCAGGCGAGCATCATGCGATAAATTTGATTGTGTGAAGTGTCAATGATGATGGATTGGACTAAGGTAGTTGAATATAATTATGTGCTACATGTGGAATATGATAAACTTAGGTTGGAGAGGGATGAAGTTGCAAAGAGGATATAAATATTGAAATAGGAGGTACAAGGGGTGTATAGAAATATTCTAGAAATGCCTAGGGAGGAAGAAACCCCCTTAAAAGAACAAGACATGAAGATCAGTGAAGACACTCAGGGATTCCACACAAATATTATTGATTTGGAAGCATGCCAGACACCGAGTATGCCACCAGAAGAAAGAGAGCAAAGAGAGAAGATATTTGCGACAAAAGTAGAAAGCATAAAGAGAATGGATGAATAATGGGTGAATCTTTATGAAGGAATCACACAAGTGTGGAATGTGTTACTGGATAAGGAAGAGCTAAAATCATTGGATCAGAAGCTAGATAATGCACAAGAGTAGGAACAAAAGATTCAAGACACATTGAATACTCTACCAACAAAGGAAAATATGGTTTCCTTAGTGGAGAACAAGTAGGTAAGACAGGAGATAAATAAAATTAGGGTTGAGTAGAAGACACTTGTGTAGAAGTTAGAGACACTACAATAATAAGTGTTCAAGGTAACAGAAGAGATCACAGTAGTACAAGGCAAGGTGAAGAAATCAATACAAGAGAGTGAAGAGAAGTTACAGACTCTTATCACCGTGTAGGCTGCAGAAAATATATCAGCAAGGGAAGTAGAAGTAAGGGAAATGATCACAACTTCCAGAGAGACTTTTGAGAAGTTCATTGTGACACTAAAGGAAACGCAACAATGGATCTGAGTGGCTCGGGACGAGCCACAAGTGAGTGTTAGGGGGCTGTTGGAGTAGGTCATTTTGGGACAAGTTTTGGGAATCGCACAGGAGCAAACTACACGACAATTCGTCCAAGGAGAAGCACGTGTAGAAGGAAGGAATACAATTAGCACATTTTTAGGGGTCATCGCATGCAGAAGAAGGAAGTTAGTTAGAAGTAGTTAGACCTTTTGTTCCATTTTGTAATGGGACAAGCCCTAGTGTCAATGTATAAATATGTAATGGGTTTTGGGGTAGAGGTATTCCACGAGAGAGAGTGATGAGTTCGAGTAGTCATGAGTTATGAAGTGATATTGTGTGAAGAATGAGTTAAGTGTGCACTATGTGTGAGAACGACAAGGGTATGTTGGTTTATAAATGAGATATCTTGTATGAGTGCAATGCACACCTTTTGTAAGAGATGATGCTGGATAATAATATAAGAAGCCTTTCATTGTGGATGTGTCCCAGTTTGGGGTGAACCATGTTAAATCTATGTGTTATGATGTGTTTCTTTTCTATTATATTTATGGCACACATGTAATGCATGAATGGTTATTATGAATATGTTAGATGCTCTAATGATTATGCACACAAGATATATGAATGAATGTTAAGTGAATAGTTATGATGAATTCCTTATATTCCCCCATGACTATGGAAACCTAGTTCTTGCAGTCCCCATAGGTACCTTGGGTGATACTTCATCTATTTGCGGGTGATGTCGAAAGGGTCGGTATCCTTAGGGTTTTGTTGGTGAATTAATGTTGAACCTCAGGTCTACCCATTGCGCACCAACAAGTAATTGAAACACTTTGTGTAGGTATTTCTTGATGATATCCTTATCTATTCCAAGAACGAAAGAGAACATGAGGAAAAATTACAAGTGGTGTCGTCATTCCTTTGAGAGAACACGTTGTATGGAAATATGTCAAAGTGTTATTTCTTCCAGAAAGAGATTGACTATCTAGGTCATATCATTTATGAAGAAGAAATTTGCGTGGACCCCGAAAAGGTGAAGTCCATAATGGATTGGCTAGTGCTAAGAAATTCTCATGAGGTCAGAAGATTTATGGGGCTATTTGGTTATTATCGAAGGTTTGTAGAAGGATTCTCAAAGATTGTGAAACCCATCACCACCTTACAATGCAAAGGAGTCAGGTATGAGCGGACAAATGAATGCGACATTGTATTCATCGAACTTAAGAGATTACTAACCAATGCACCAATTCTACGAGTGTTGAATATGGATAAATACTTCACAGTGTGCATGGATGCCTTGAAGCAAGGGTTGGGGGGGACGTTAATACAATATGGGGAAGTGATAGGATATGCATCAAGAAAGATTAAGCAACATGAGGAGCTTTATACTACTTATGATTTAGAGTTGGCAGCTGTAATGCTAGCTCTGAAGTTGTGGAAAAACTATATTGTAGGGAGAAGCATTCAGCTCAAAACAAACCATGAAATATTAAATCATATCTTCACTCAAAGGGATCTCAATGTTAGGCAGAGACGATGGAGTGATTTGATGAGTGAATATGATTTTGGAATTTCTTACATCAAGGTAAAGGAGAATGTGGTTGTAGATACCCTAAGTAGAAGGCCATGTATCTTCTCCTCAGTTCCCTTAAAGGTTAATTTGAGGGAGAAAGTGTTAGGGAAACTTCTTGGAGATAGTCGGTATTTAAAGGTTACTTAATCCTCCATATTGGAAGATAGTTAGAGTCATTGTTTGAAGGATATAGCCTTGAATCATATGGATTGTTGAGATACCAGGGAAGGATGTACATCCCCGAGGGTGGGGATATTTGAAGCATCATTTTTAAGAAACACATAGAGCACCACTTTGTCATATGCATCTAGGTGTGAAGAAAATGTATGCAGACATGAAGAATATTTTATTTTGGGTATGCATGAAGCGTGATGTAGTTCATTTCGTCGCTAAGTTTAATCAGTGTGAGGAAGTAAAGGTTGATCATCATCACCCAAAATGTCTCCTACAACCACATGATGTTCATGTATCCAAGTGGGAAGTCATTTCTATGGATTTTGTTGTGGAATTTCCATTCACATCGTAGAGGCACAATGCCATTCTAGTTATAGTTGATAAGTTGACCAAGAGGCCTCATTTTATTCCAATCAAAGACACTTATGATGTCACATATGTAGCACATGTTTTTATAAGTGAAGTTATACGTCTGCATGGTCTAACCAAGAAGATCATTTCAGATAGGGACTCTTGGTTTACCTCTAGGATCTATACAAGTTTGCAGTCAGCATTAGGGACTCAGTTAAACTTGAGCACAATGTATCATCTTGAAATTGATGGGAAAAATAAAAGATCAAAACAGGTTATGGAAGACATGATTAGGATGTATGTTATGGATAATTAAGCCCATTGGGAGAAGTACCTACATTTGGTAGAGTTTTCCTACATTAACATTTTTCACCATAGAAGAAAAAATCGTCCATTAATCGGCAAAAATCGGAAAAATCACGATTTTTTACAGGAGCCAATTTTTTTATTAATAGAAATCATGATTTTTGGGGTTTATAAAAAAACATGATTTTTTTAAAACATCGACGATATTTTGGAAAAATTCACGTTTTTTTTCCCAAAAACTCGCCTGTCATGCCCAGGTCGTAGATTAAAAGCCCGATTTCATTTTTTTTGGTCATTTTGTTTTGTAGTTGATGTGGAGCAGAAAGGGAAGAGGTGTGTGGAGGACATCAAGCATATTTGACATGTGCAAAGGCAGGGTATCGGATTCATCCACAAATTTTTAAGATTTTCTTTGTGGAGCAAGGTTCAAACTTCAACCGGTTGGATCTTTGAAATTTTCATCCACAACCTCCAAGAACAGGTATGTATGCCCTTCCTAATTTGTATGCTAATTGTTTCCATACACTTTCATGTTTTCTTGGTTCTTTGTTTTCTTAGATTTCATTTTTTTTTATCATCTTGCCAATAATTTATAGAAAAAACAAAATGTAAGGGGTTTTTTGGAAAATTTCAATGGGGTATTTAGCTTGTTTTTTTAGTTTTTTAGCCACCTTGTTGATCCCATTTTTCATGGCTAACATTCTTCTTTGGATGGCTGATTTTTTAAATTAATATGCTGCAAAAAAAATTCAAGTGGGGTTTAATGTTTTTTTTTGTGTTTTTTTGCACTAGGTCCATTCCTATAACACTAAGCAAACATGCCTAGGGCCTTGGATCCACTGTGGGAGTATGGTAAACCTAGAAATGGAACAAACTGAAATTATTTAAATTACAAATTATGTAGGGAACATATGACAAGAGGAGTATAGAAGTTGAAATACCATTTGGTCAAAATCTCGGGCCATGATGTTGGGCCTTGTTCAAGTGTGAGCCCAGACATTATGTGATCTTCCCATGATTCAATTAATACAAAGGAAAGAAAGAAGGAAGAGGCAGCTACAAAGAGAGTTGAAGTTGCATATTTTAAGACATATCAAAGTTTAGGGATATCTGTCAGTGCCAATGAGGGTAGTGGGAGGGGCTCCACAACCACAAATTCACCTGCTGGGAGGATCTCATATTTTTTTTTTTCAAGAACTGGAGATGGAGGACAACCATCAAATTAATCAATGGTTAAAAAAAGGGAGCAACAAGAAGAAAGCAGGTTAATGAGGAGGTGTATTTTATGGAGTGACTTACCTCTCACCATCACCAGAAACAACCCATTTTGGCAGTCGATGTGTAATTCCATTGTAGTTGTTGGACTGGGGTTTAAATCCCCTTCATATGAGGATTTGTGGGGGCCTATTACTCAAGAAGATAAGAATGAAATCAATATCAAGTTGGCGGAGTTCAAATAATCATGGGAAATATCTGGGTGCACAGTGATGTATGATGGATGGACAGATGGGAAGGGTAGGACCCTTATCAATTTCCTGGTACATTATCCTAAAGGTACCATGTTCATAAAATCAGTTGTTGCATCCGCACATGTGAAATATGTAGCACTATTATGTGAGTTGTTGCATGGGTTCATTGAGGATATTGGTGCACACCATGTTGTGCAAATCATAACAGATAATGTAGTTAATTATGTGGTTGCTGGTAGGATGCTTATGGAGAGGCATAAGATAGTGTTTTAGAATCCATGCACTACACAATGCATTGATTAGATACTTGAGGATGTGGGGAAAATTCCCTTCATCAAGGAGGTGATTGATCAGGTGGAGAGCATCCCTATGTTCATATATAACCATAGTTTTGTTCTCAACCTCATGAGGACACATATCAAATATAGGGAGTTATGATGTCCAACAGTTACACATTTTGTGACACACTTCTTCACCCTATGAGTTGAAACAATTTTTTTGTTTCTGGTGAGTGGCATGATTGCAGATATAGTAGGCGAGTGGATGGTAGAGCCTTTGTTATATTGGTGTACATTGACTGCTTCTAGGAAGGAGTAGAAGAAGTTTTCTCAGGTGTTTAACCTTTGGTAAAGGTTCTAAGGTTGGTTGATGGTGATAAGCCAATAATGTCATATTTGTATGAAGCCATGGATAATGTCAAATAATCTATCTAGGATTATTATGAGAGAAAGGGTACCCCTGGGTACAACAAAAATATGATGATATGATTAATATTCGGTGGCCTGGAGTGCTCCATTGACCCATTCATGCAACAACTATTTTCCTCAACATTGCATCTTCCTACAATTGCAATTTTGATTTTGATGGTGAGGTGATGGATGGCCTCTTTACTCGCCTTTGGAGGATGGTACCTGATGCTGAGACTCACGATCAAATAAATCGCAAGATAGATATGTATAGAGAATGTGTTGGATTATTTGGCTTTGAATATGAATTCAGAATAAGGACCACTTTGATGCCACATAAGTCATTATATTTTTAAAATTCAATTATGTATTTTAAATTTTAAAGTTAATTATGTCCATTGTTTAAAACTTTAATGTTTTCTTTCTTTCTTATTTGTTGCAGATGTTTGGTGGAGGAATTATGGAAAAAAGAACCAAATTTATGAAATTTTTCCATTAGAATACTCATTCAAACCTGTATCTCTTCGGGTTGTGAGTGCAATTGGAGTATTTTTGACAAAATACACTCCAAAAGACACAATAGGTTAGAACTTTAACAAAGCAATTAGCCAATTACATTTATTGTAATTTAAATTTATAACCCTCAACACTCATTAAGTTTTTTTAATTTTATGACCCTCTTACAAGTTGGCATTCCCACATCTTAATGACTTGGTGTGCGTCCACTACAATGTTCAACTTTGGATGAGGTAGACAAAGAAAGAGCTAGAAGTGGATGCCATTTCTTTGGACAATATTGATATATTGTCTAAGTGGAGGGAGGAGGTTGAGGTGTGTTGAGAAATACTGAGAGGGGGGGTGAATCAGTATTTTGAGCTATCAATAGATTTTTAACTTTTCTTTCACTGAAAAATCTTAGTCTACTTTATAGAGATCAGTTGTTGTATATTCTTATGAAAACAGTAATGCATCCAGAGATCTTATTATAGATTTCTTCATTCATCAGATGTCTTTTAAACAGTAATTCAACAAAATAAACTAACAGAGATGAATAGGACACATGAACACCAGGATTTAAGGTGGAAACCCAAATCGGGAGAAAGCCACCGCTATTGTTGTCTCTGTCTTC
>SNQJ01S0070635.1:6129-18435 GCA_010110895.2 Picea sitchensis
CAGTTGTCACTGTGATTAAACAATTATGATGATTTTAAACTCTTTACAGAACACTCAATGATGATTACAATAATGCAGGGAAGTAAGAAATAGAATATTCAACATCACATGAAATATACAGAGACAGATATTTCCTGAGGAAACCCATAAAGGGGAAAACCTCTTCTTCTTGATATGATAAGTAATATTTATTCTGTGTACATTATCATTCTTAGGAGAAACAAATCCCTTTGAGGCTACCACTTATGTTTTACAAGCTATAACTTGTTGAGAGCAACAACTCGCTGGTTTCTCTAGAACCCACTAGAAGGAAGCACAAACTCCATGGTTTCTCTAGCACCCAATAGAAGGAAGAAACAAATCCTTGAGTGTTCCAGCACCAACTTCCAGTCACACAGGCATCAACCTATATAACAAAGAACAATAGTTCTCCCTTGCACCACCCTGCCACCCTGGTTTTTTCTAGCTGCAACCAGATGGAAGCTAAAACTCCCTATGTTCAAGAACCCACTTGCAACTCTAAGGACACCAGTCCTCCCTAGCACCTCCCTACCACCCTAAAATATAAATATTTTCTTTCTTGAATTTATCACAGTGATACAACATTTATCTATCGCTTAACAGTCTCATCATTGTTCTGCTACACTGCTCTTCTCTGCCTGGATCAGTGTCTCTCTCCTCGTGTCTGCTGCGCTTTCTGTTCTTCTCTCAAATATGCATTTATGTTCCTTGCTTATTCTACACTTTATAATCTGTGTATTCTTTCCATTCTATGCACCATGCCTCTTCTATGCGCTTCATCTCTTTCACACTACATGCTCCTACCCGCATGGACCACACTCAACATTAGCACCCATCTCTTATATGTTTTGTGTTTTTATACTCTCTGTGCACCTTCTGCATACTTCATGCCACCCCTCTTCACTACTTCATATTTATTGCTACAGGTCATTCAATTCATCCCATACTCACGACTACATAGCTAACTCGCAGTTCACTTTCACTTCTCTCTTCTGCATGTTTTTGTCACGTCGAGTCCTCTTCCTGATAATCATCACAACTCTTTGTCTTCCCTAGAGATTATCTCAATGCGTCCATCATCAATGGGCATTATGCTGATATTCCTTAGCTTATCTGGAAGTCGAGACTCTTCATCTTCTCTATCAATTATAGCCATTCAACTATGGATTCTTTTCCTTCTAAGCCCCTTCCTTCGCGTGACCACTGGCGGTGACCAAACACTTATTCAAAAGGCGCTTCCCGATTTCTGTTTAGTGAGCATTGGATCCTTTTCATGATATGACCTTGGGCTATGAAATTCTCGTTACCATGTGATTGCAGGCATGTCCATAGGTGGTTTGAGGGTAATTGACTTTTTTCCCCGTAATTCATTACAAGCCTCCACGCGTCCTTTCTCCAAAACCGTGGTTTCAATTGCAACCATCTCATGAAAAATTAAGGCCCGAGCATGTTCTGGCCCCACAATGAATCACGATCGTCGATATCATGATCTTGACGGTGCTATTGAAAGGATGATTCATATCTGTCCTATCAAGTTTGTGGACCAGATCTCACCTTCCTACATCAATAGTTGAGGTTTCCTTCGTGATCCGGGCTCCGAGATATTCAAATCTCAAAGCTTGTTGTTGTTGACTAGATATCTTCCAAAATGGAAGATCTACTAACATCTATCCTCTTCAATCGACGACTCTTCCTTCTTTCCTTTGTCCATGAACGATCCTTAGTCTCAACGATCAGATGACACATGGCCCTCCAAACGAATGAACGAGATCGATTTCACCTTTCGGGCTTCGGGAGTTTTGATTCTCAAACTCCACTTGATCCTAGAGAATTTCACCTAGAGTCCATGATCCAATGATGCGTGTCCCTCTTGGATCAATGGTCTAGATCTCCTTCAAGTCTCCGTACTTCGAATATTTCAATTCTCAACCTCCGCTTGCTCAGAATTCTTTTAGCCAGAGTCCACAGATTCCTGCCATGTGTCCTCCTCAAATCAAAGGTCCTCGTTCACTTTGAGACTTCGACACTTCAACAATATCAAACCTTTCTCCATCACATTTTCCCGGAGATGACAATATATTGACACATGTCCTCTTCAATCTAATGACTATCCTCCGCTACGGGACTTTGGCCTTTGACAATCTCAAATCTTTCTCCTTCGCATTTTCCCGAAGAAGTTTTTCCCAGAGTTCATGATCCATTGACACATATCCTTCTACATGATCAACGATCGAGAATACACCCGAAGTGATATTCAGATCGGACGATTCATATCCACTTCAAGCCTTCGACATTCGGGACTTCGGGTCTTTGGGCGAGTACTGGTGGTAAAAATATTGAAGCAAAACTCTTAGAGTGATGTAAATCTTGTGTCACTCGATGACATGTCATGAGCTGAGAAGCTACTACATGTCACTCAGATTGGTGATTTCCACGTACCTTAAATGTCGAATCAACTTAACACTTGTCATTGTCTGATTGCACCACGTGTCCTTGTTGACGTGGTCTGCCACGTGTCCTTGCTGATGTGGTCTGATGATGTGGTGTGCCACATGTCCTTAAGGACGAGATTTGCTGACGTAGATATCCCTGATCTAACGGTCATTGTCTGATCTCCATATTTGACGGTCCTTATTCATTTCGTATTTCCGGGCTTCGGGTTTTTCAAATCTCAAACTTTCAGGAGTGTAACCTCCTCACATCTCTATATATGAAGTGAATGTTGTTCATTTGATTAGGGTCTTGGATCGATGACTTGATATTTTTGCGATGCAACTTTGCTATCTTATCCTGTCCTTCCACTCAAAATTGATCCGACGACTGATGGAACTTCGCATTCCGAGGATTTCAAATCTCAATCTTTCAGGAGCGTAACCTCCTCGGATATTTATATCCAAAGTGAATGTTGTTCATTCGATCAGGATATTAGATCAACAGCTTGATCTTTCTGTGATGCAAATTTGCTAGCTTATCTTGTCCTTCCACTCGAAATTTATCCGACGACTGACGAAACTTTGCATTCCGGAGATTTAAAATCTCAAACTTTCCTGAGTGTAAACTCCTCACATCTTTAGACCTGAACTAAGCATTGTTCGTCGATCATGTCCTCAAATCAACAGCTTGATATTTTTGTGCACTCCTCCTATTTGGACTCTCATCCGATGGCCACTGTCAATCCTCCTCTTGAGCTTACGATTTCTTCTGACTTGGAAGAATGTCTAAGTGCCAAAGGCCTCGACCTTTGATCCTTCTATGAGTCCTGATGACTTGGACCTCTTCTGCGCTTATGAAAAATGCTATCTCTTCTGAGATTTCTCATCTTTGCCTAGTGTTTGCTTCTCCTCCTGAGCTTACGCTTCTTTTCAAGCTTTGATATCTGCATACTTACGTTATTCTTCCTGAGCTTTGATTTTCATATTGTTCACTTCTTCTTCTGAACTTATGCTTTCCCTGTTTGTCATCATTGTTGCTTTCCTCATTGTTGCCTTTCTTGCCTGTAAACATATCATCGTCATTGTTGTTCTTGCCATCAATGAAAAGCACACTCTGCCTGCAAACATGCCAATAGACATTGTGTTCCAAAAATAGTTCAGAAATATACAAAGTTTGAAGAGTCCTAAAATCCGCTACAAACNTTCTCTCTCTTATATAATTCTTAGTAACTGTTGGATGAACATTTTCCTTCTTCTTGAAGAGGCAGTTACAAAACAGTTCAACTTCCTACTTCCTAGTGACAAGTGTACAATAATGAAAAAATTGGGGTTAGTTGAAAAAAAAAAAAAACACAAAATAGGTGTTGACATTATTAAGCCATTGTTTTGTCTTCATTCATGGGTTTTTATCCATGATGTATGTCGTCCATATTTCTAGTTGATCGTACAAGGATCTGATCCTTTTATAAGTTAGTTGTTATAGGGATGCATTGTTCATGGACATGTTGTCTTCAAGGGTGCTCATGTATTTTTCTAGTGTTGTCATGAAAGCTTGTATCATGGTATGGAGTTTTATTGGTTACAGCAACTATTGATCTATGAGGTATGTGGAGATGGTAGTGGTTACATTGACCACTTAATTTATTTGATTTGTGTTGTCATGCACCTTGTCTACTAGATTTTCTTTCACGAGATTCTTCCCGAGATCATCTAGCCTTGGTAATCTGCTTCTCTTGATCAATTCTTGCATAGATTTGTGTATCCTTGAGCATATTTCCAGTGATTTAGTAACCTCTCTATAGGATTTTTTCCCCACCTATTGACAATGGTCAAGTGCATACATGTCTTCTTGTTTTCTTCTTTTGATGGTCTGTTCAATTCTTAAGGTGTGTCAGGATTTTCAGTAGTCGATCTATTGATGTCATTGATGCCTTCTCAAATAGTTTTTTACTGTGCCAGTTTTGATTATGATTATTCTTCTCTATGATTAAAGAGGATTCTTCTTAAAAGATGTGCAGGTAAGAATACATGTCAATTATTGCTTCTTCTAATTATCTCCTAACCTTCTCGTCACTAACTTTAAAACTTTGAAGGTTGCGTTATTCAATTATGACTTTTTGAAGACTTTTCTCTAGTTCTCTGATTCTCACCTATTTTTCCTCATTCTACTGGCACAGTCTTCAAATGTTATCTATGTTAGAATTCATGAATGCAAAGCCAATAGTAGCAGTTTCTATGGGGCTTTCCCTCACATCTCATGTCACAAGGACGTGTGTGACAATTGATATGGGCATCCCTTCAATTGTTGGCACTTTCTTCACGTATTCCTGCACAATTATACATGTCTTGTTGTCATAGGTGAATATCCTTAAGTCAAGCACTTCACTTGGTTGGATTGGTTCGCAGACTCTGATTCCTAGGCCATTTCCTGATATTTTTGTTCCTACATCTATAGTAGAAATTTCTGGGATATTTGTTTCCATTGGGTGGTTATCGCGCCCTTTGTCTTTTGCCTCTTTCTATTGTCTATCAACATCAACCACTCCGTCAATTTCCTCTTTAGTTTAATTTTCTACTTGTTCTATTGTGGCTTTTTTTGTTTCTTCCCTTTCTTATTTCACTTTTTGTTTTACCTCTCTCTCTCTGCTACAACTTTTTCCTCTGCCTTATGTTTAGATCTGGCCTTCTCTGCATCAGTATTTCGCTTCTTCTTTCCTCCATCATTTTTATTTTTTAATACTTTCTCCTTATCCGTCCTCTTTTTATCATTCGGTCCTTCCTATACCTCTTCTATTGGTCCTGAGTGTATCGAGGTGAAAGTGTGGGTAGATCGCTCAACTTCCTCTTCCTTTGTCTTCTTCTTGGATTCTTCCATACACTTTTTTCCATTTGTGATCCTCCCTCTCAGCTAGCCATTCCTGTTTAAATTGAATTCATCATAAGTCTGGGCATTCCAGTGTACTTATTCTTCATCCCAAATGTCATTAGTGTACTCTTAGAGAAGACTGAATTTGTTGAAGTGGTCTCTCACAACATCTATGGGGTCATGTCTTCTATATTTCTCTTCTATGAAGTGATAGGATAGCAGGATATTTACCTCTGCTTTGTCTTTCTTGGTATTACCAAAATAAAGTGGCAACGAAGGCCAAATTGCTTTCTTTAGTTGGTATAACATTCCCCTGACTCCGTGTATGATGGTTTGATATGACACTTATTGTAGTATGATATTATTAGGCACAAAACAGGGAAGAAGGTGGGGTAGTTTCATTGTTCCATATACCCAATATATTAGGCACAAAATACACATGGATTTTAGGGTCATAAGGTTGAAAACTCCATCCAATTCAAGGGTATTATTGGCTATGCACATGATGTACAGGAGGTACGCGAACATGTGAAAACTTGGAAACGTTTTGGTTTGGGCTCCTTTCACCACGAAGATATCCACCATGATATTATCAGACAGGATGTCTTCCCAATTGAACAATGTCCCTTCATCTGCGTAGTAGTATATTAGGTGCATGTAAGATAGGGAGAATTATGATGCGTCAAGTTCCCCATATAATCTACACAGCATGGCTACCAAGTATTGATAGGGTCTTCTTAGGGAACTTGTGGGATATCCACTTTTAGGTCTCCACTTTAATTTCTTATGTGCTTTGTACCACTTGGGGAATATGTCCTTTCGCGTGTACTCAAACTCACTAAGGAGCTTGTTATCCAACCTCTTGTTGGAATTATTTATTGTGTATTGTCATTGATGGAAACATGAATCAAACATGGATAGTAATAAAAAATGGACAATCATATGTTGATGAGGTTGATGACAAGGAAGGAACAGAGGAGTCCCTCAGATTACCAGATCATGAATAAGATCTCTCAAGTGGATCAATGCAGAGAAGCTCATGAGAGATAGCCTTATGATTGGATAGAGCCAATGCATAGAGGAGCACACTAATACAAATCTTAGGAGATAAGGCACATTTGAGTGAAGCAGAAACAAAGTTATGCAATTGATGAAATTCGTACAAAGGATTGTGGAGTAATTATGACTATTCGTTTGATTTGCGAAAACCCGTAGAATGTTCGATGAATAACATGAGTTGTCAATCACATTGATTGATGTTGGATTGTTGGCTAAAAATAAGATCACGATCGGAAAGTAAAAAACTAAGAATAATGTTGATCGTTAGATCAAAATAAGAGCACGATCAGATGGTAAAGAACGATGAAATGATGTTGATTGTTGGATCAAAATGAAATCATAATCAGACAAATCATAACTCTTTCCACGATTTCCCTGAGAAACCAAAAAAAATGGCTAGCTATCAATTCTATATACATCACTTAAAAATTTATAAGTATGGCTCATTATGGAGGTAACAAAAGTTAGGTTTCCACAAGTCCGAGAGTCCCCGAACTAGAGAAAATATCACTTGAAACTTTTTCTAAGTATAGGTTCATCTTTGAGGCTACAGAAGTTGGGGGTGCATTTTGATGAAACCATAGAAGACATGTGAGTTCGCAAGTCCGAGAGTCTATGAACCCATCACATAAAATAATTCTAAGTATAGGTTCATCTTGGAGGCTGTGGAAGTTGGGTGTGCATTTTGATGACACCCGAGAAGACATGTGAGTCTACAAGTCCGAGAATCTGCAAACCCATCACAAAAAATAATTCTAATTAAAAGTCCATGTTTGAAATGAATGAGAACCGTCCAATCAAATCTTGATTAAATCCAAACTGTATATCTTTCTAAAGTTCCTAGATAAACCAGGGTCTTCCACTCAACACTTGATCATATTAACTTTGGATAAGTACCTATTGGAATTGTGTTTAGTCGCAGGTTCTTATCACATAGAAGAAAGGGGTTCACAATTGGAGACTTAGAGCCAAAGATCGAACAAAGAACTTTTTTTAATAGAGACTTAACCTGAGGTCACATAAAGGAAAGATAAAGCACCTGAGGCTTAACTCAGTTTTCTGTAGGAAACCTGAGAAGAACACCATTACTATAATCGATAGAGGCTAAGAAGCTTGTTTCCCATTTCGTCCACAAAGATAAAGAAGCATGCCTACTAGTACCGTTTGAGAATCTTATTCTTAATATAGTTTCCTATTAAAAAGATATTGAAGAAAGACCAAAGTCATCTGATTACTTAAAATTTAAATTAAGGAAGAAATTAATTTATGTTAATGAAAGGGTACAATGGTTCATTGTCAAAAGATTCAATGGTTCAAATTCACACCAGCTGGAAGACTATATAAACAAGAAATAATGGTGAGAACAAAGTTTCTCTGTGGTCTGCATCATAATATCAAAAGAAAATGCCGAGTCCAAGGAAGAAATACGAAGATACTTATGAAGTGAGGGTGGAAGGGAGGAGAAAGGAAGGATTAGTATCCTTCACTAATTATAGTGTAAAAATAGGGATTTGGTGCTTCCTAGGGTTGGTGCCCTAAAACAAGGGAGTTGGTGCTTCCTAGGGTTGGTGCCATAAAACAAGGGAGTTGGTACTTCCTAGGGTTGGAGCCCTAAAACAAGGGAGTTGGTGATTCCTAGGGTTGGTTCCCGAAAATAGGGGGATTGTTGTCTCCTAGATTTGGTGCTCTAAATTAATCTTCACATAAAACTTGTAATTTGTAATTTAAGTTTATATTTATTGATTTTATTTACAAAAGATTCTTGCTAATCAATAAAGTTAATAAATAATTATTTAAAATAGATAAAAGTTATCAATATTGATTCACCCCCCCTCTCAGTATTGAACTGCATTCCAACAATTGGTATCAAAGCATGTGCCTTCAACATAGTCTAATAACTAGAGGGTAGATTCGGTATAATCCAATGGATCAACAAGAGGGAATGTCTTCCACCATAGCACCTTTTTTCAAATGTAATGATTATTCATTTTGGAGTGTGAGTATGAAAATCTATATAATGTCACTAGGTTTTTATATCTGGAAATATGTAGAAGATGGGTAGATTGTGCCTACTACTTCTCCCACATACATAGATGCAAACAAGCTTTGAAATGACAATTCAAGAGCAGCCAATACCATCCTAGGAGGATTAGTCAATATTATATTTGTGAAAGTAATGCATTGTAAGCCAAAAAAACAAATATGGGAAAAACTAAAAGTCATATATGAAGGATATAGCAAGGTCAAACAAGACAAACTACAGACCTACAGAACACAATTTGAAAACTTGAAAATGAAAGAAGAAGAGAACATAGCAGAATATCTTAAGATAGTATATGAAGTGGTAAACTCAACCAAAGCATTAGGAGAAGAAATCAAATATCAACCCATTGTAAAAAATATTTTGAGATCACTACCCATGAGGTATGATGTCAATATTTCTACTCTTGAAGACATACCAGACCTTGATAAGCTCACAATGTATGAACTACATGGGATCCTCACAACGTATGAGATGAGAATGGGGTAGGAGAGACCAACAAAAGGAGAAACAACTTTCAAACCATAAAAATAAAAGAAAAACATGATCATGTGTCTAATGAATATCAGGAAAATATATCTGATGAAGAAATATCTAACTTCATGAAGAAACTCAAGAAAGGAACTGGTATATACAAGGGAATTTTTCCTCTAATATGATTTAATTGTGGAAAGATTGGACATTTTGCTAAAAAATGTCCCTATCCCAAGAAGGAGGGTAGTGATGATGAACAATCCTACAACTAGTAAGAAAAAAAAGGGATAAAGACCAATACAAGAAGAAGTTTTATAAGTAAAAGAAAAACCTCTACTCCAAAGAAGACATTAGTTCTTTAGACATGAGTGAAGATGATGGAGAGATTCTATTTATGGGAATGCAAAATAATGATGTTGATAATAATGAAAAAAAATATGAAGATGGAGGAGAAGTAAACCTTGACGAAGAATTTATCAGTGCACTTGAAGAACTAAGGAAGTATAAAAAGAAGAATAAAGAATTAAGAGGACAACTGTCAGAATATGAAGAAGAACAAAAATCAAGAGAAAGAGAAGTGTCAAAGACCATCAAAGAAATAGGGAAATTCATAAATGATTTGAAGACTCGACTCCAGGAAGCCAAAATAATTGAAGAATTATTTCTAAAACAACTCAATAATAGGGAACAAGACTGTGAAAATATAGAGCATGAAATTGTCCTACTAAAAAAATAAATTGAAAAAGAAAAGAAGCAATCAAGATTTGAAAACAGTTCAAAAATATTGAATGATATTATTAACCACCATATATCACCAAATGATAAATAAGGATTGGGATATGATCAAAATTCAACCTCTACTACACAAAAAACTAATAAAAGGTCAATTGGCTATGCAAATGCTCTTAGAAATTCCTTAAAAATAAAAGATAGCAAGATGATGATGGAACCATTAAAGACTGTTTTTAATAAGAAAGCACCTCCTCCAAAAGGAAAAGGAAACATAGTGATCAGAAGGATGGTATCCAAAGGAAAAGGAAAAACAGTTATGAGAAGAACTCCTCCTAATAGATATCAACATATCTTTCTTGGGCATTTCTATTCATGCAACAATGTTGGATGCAAAGAAATACATTGTAAATCCTATAGAAAATACAAACAAAAAAATGTCCAAATATATAAGAAAAACAAGAATGATATAGAGAAAATAAATTATAATTCATTATCTCCTTTACAAAGTCACAATGTTGAATGCTATAAGTGCAACAACTATGGTCATAAATCCAGTGAATGTAGACTATAAAAATATTCCATGAAGAAAAACATCTCCAACATTCAAGAAAATTATAAGAAGACATGGAGAAGAAAGTATGAAGTACAAAGGAAGAAAAATGATGAATATATTGCACCTGAAGTTGATAAAATTGACAATAGGAGAATGATGGGTGAAGTGTCTGATAAGGAATATGAAAATCATATTTATGCATATAAAGTGGATCAAGCTCAAGAAAAGAAAACTCCTAAAGAAAAATGTGACACAATTGTAGAACTTGATAATGTCCTGTAAATAAATTATCCATTACCCAACAAATGGAAAATCCAAAAAGAAAATTCTAAAGAAAAGGATAAAGAATCTTTTGTTGCACAAAAAAATGATGATGATTATGAACTCTCAGACACATATCCACCTATAGAATTGAGTGATGAATATCTTGAAGTGTTTTCAAATTTATTTTTATGATCTACTAAATTCCCCCTCAACAAAAAATGTGAACAAGAGGAAAAGAATGGATTGAATAACTAAATTCAATATTATCAGCAATATATGATTAAGATAATATGTATGATAATGTGGGCACTGAACCATATCACTAGTTGATACAACAAAATCAAGAGGCCTTTTATTTTTACAAATAAGTGAATAAGTTGATTAACACCATGAAGAAAATTAGTGAGGTAGCAGTACAACAGCAAATAAAGGTCCAATTTCTCTTGAAAAGTATTGATTAGTAGCCAAAGGGGAAGAATTGTTGACAAGGGAAGTTACATAATAAAAGAGGTAAGTTTCCTTCTATGTTGATGTTCAATATAGAGATATAAACACTAAAACAAAAATCCAAAAACAACAAGCATAATCTCCATCTAAAATTCATCAAAAAAGAAGCACTTGGACAAGGGGAATATAAATTCAAGGGGAGTATAACCTCAGGAGGAGAAAAGAAGAAACCCCTTCTTTTATTGTTTTCAAAGGGGGGGAGATAAAAAGAAAAACAAGTCAGCTCAAACGACTCAAAATAATACAAAATACACATTCATAGGGGGGGAGAAGTAGTAAGAGTTTCACTCTTTGTCAATTATGTCAAAGGGGGAGAAAAGTAGTAAGAAAAATTCAATTCCCAAATTTGAAGATGATATTAGTGATAGGAGAAGAAAAGGTACAAACTCATTTGTTTGAAGAAAAAAAATTTCCTTCGGAAACGTGTTGCATTTTTTCCTCATTTTTCATGTCGCCTCGATTTTCATGTCCATTGTTGGGAGGTTTTTTGGCATATGGTTTTTTATGATGGTTTTATATTTATGGTTAAGGAATTAGGGTTGTTGACTAATCCAGGTCATTGGGTTAGGGTTTTGGATGCCGATGGCTCCTATATGTATATTGTATTATATACAATGTATCATAGTGAATGAATATAGAATGTGTTGGTTTTACCGGTTTGGGTTTCCAGAGGAAAAATATTTGTGTAATGTGTGTATTTTCCATTGTATCTTTTCTGTTCTTTTACTGGAGATTTGTTTGCAGTAAATATTGTACAAGGTTAAAATCTACAAATCTGATGGATAAACTAAGATAGTGAACAAATGTCTTGAAGGCTACCTTCATTTCTTTGTCTATAATAAGCAAACACAATGGTTCTAGTGGTTACCCTTGGAAGAATGGTGGCATAACACTTCCTTTCATATTGCAACAAACATGACAGGATTTATGGTGCTTTATGGATATCACCCACCATCCATCACTTCTTCTCTAAAAGAAAAATCTAAGGTTCAAGTAGTGGAAAATCACATCCAACATCAACAAAAATTTCTCCAACTCTTAAAGGACAACCTGACCATGGCACATAATCGCATGAAACAACAAGAAGATCAACATCATAGTGAAAGAAGTTTTGAAGCAGGGGATTGGGAATTTTTAATACTATAACCATACAAACATATGTCCCTCAATAAAGCTAAGAAGGATAATAAATTATCACTGAAGTACTATGGCCCTTATAACGTGTTGAAAAATATCGATACAATGGAATACAAATTGGAGCTTCCTACATCTTTGCGAGTACACCCAGTTTTCCATGTTTCATGCTTAAAGAAGGTTATAGGTGACAAGATCCCAGTTCAAACTATATTTCCATAAC
>SNQJ01S0070635.1:18485-29678 GCA_010110895.2 Picea sitchensis
ATTGGAGCCTGAAGCTATCACTGACATAAGAATTCGCCAACAAAGGAATAAATCAATTTGAGAGTATCTCATGAAGTGGAAGAAACTAACTACTGAAGATTTCACGTGGGAAGATGAGTCTTTTTTATGCATCCCCCCTCCCCTCCTGAGGGTTTTGCAACCTCTCGGTCTAGGATATTTCAACTTGTTGAGTCGGATCAACCCTTCGGGATCCTACTTGAACCCAAATTAACTTACACAGGTCCCATTTCTCTTCTGGTACAAGTCTTGTGATACCTGCAACCTCTTTCTGCACACTTTTGAAATGTCAAATTCAAGGCACTAGCTCTTTTTTCATTAGCCCCTTCCTGCATATGGCCCTGGGCTACGACCTCATGTAAATATGTGATTTCAGGCACAACATAGAATGGTTTGAGACCACATCTCTTTTCTCCCCACAATTCACCTCCAGCTGCCACATATCCCTTTCCCAATATCATGGTTTCAATTACGGTCTGCTCTCAGAATTTTAACATCCGAGCATGTTCTGGCCCCACAATCCACCTCGACCATCGATCTACTAACCTTGATGGTGTTTCGTGATCAAGGATTGAGATCTGTTCTCTTTTCCTTCCTTCTCTCCTCCTTTCATGTGAATTCCCAGGTCTCCACTATCTGCCGACACCTACCCCCCTTTCAAATCAACGACTATGGTTGTTTCTCCTTTCAGGCTTCGGGAGTTTCATCTTTCAACTCTCTGCTTCCTCCACATGACAATATTACAAAGTGGAAGATCTGCTGACACCTATCTCTTTCAATCAATGGGCATGATGGATTTCTCATTTCGACCTTCGAGATTTTTGTTGGCCCTTGACCAAGTTTTGAGGAAACATTGGTCATGTTTGACCACTTTGGGACTTTGACAGGCTGGTCAAAGATGGAGTGCCCAGGCAGAGATGATATCATGGGATCTCTCTTATTTTGTAGGCTTGTGGACCCAGCAAGGGGTTTACTAGGGTTATGTAATGGGTTAAGGGATGTCGGCCCATGGGTTTACTCATGATTAGGCCTTTTTGTAATGATATAAATAAGTAGTAGCTAAGCAATGTATATGGAAATTGGCTTAGTGCATGAGTGTTGGCTATTTGAAAAGAGTATGATTGGCTTAGTGCAAGAGATTGTAAGTTTCTTTGTGCAATCTGGTTGTGTAAAGTAAGGATTTGTGCTATTAAGGAGTTGTCTTTGTGCCTTGACCTGATTTTGAGGAAGGTGGATCTAATGCGATGTGCACAGATCACCTATCCAGTGCAAATATTGGATCTATGGCTTTGTGCATAGGAGAATATGAATGTAAGAAGATTGCAGACTAATAAAGAAGAAGAAGAAGTTGGTGGATGTAGCCCCACACTGGGGTGAACCACGTATATCCTATGTTTTAAATGTTCTTTGTGCGATGTGATTTATGACTTATGTGGTTTATTTGATTAGTGTTGTTATTATAATGTATGATGAATGTATATGATGTTGTTTCTTAGTGCTTAAATATGATTGAATGCTAGATCTGAGCTAATGCTATGTTCTAAGTGATTAGAAGTTCTTGATCCTTATGGTTACTGTGTTGATCTGTAATAAGGGTTTTATCTACGATGTGAATGAGATTCAAGAGATAATGCATATTGTTGTTTAAGTGCTCTATTAAGTATTGTAATCACAAATCTGTGTCTCAGCTTGGTTGTAGACACTTGAGTCCTGCAACCCCCCTGCCTCTACCTCGAGTGAGACTTCATCTGCTTCGCAGGTGTTGCCGAAAGGGCCAGTAGTTAGGGTTTTTTTGGTGTTTTGTTGAAGCGTTTAACCCTGGGTTTGCCCTTGTGCCAATAAATGGTTCTGTTGCCAGGACCTGAAACTATCATTGCTAGGAAATGAAGAAAAGAGAAAGCTTTGTGCATAGATCTATTGTTGTATTGCGCAATATTCTACTTGACTTGCGAAGCTCTGTGCTAAGAAAGAAACTTGATCCGAAGAAAAGGGGTAAGATCTTAAAGCTTTATGCTCTGGTAAGGGTAAGATAAGTAGAAAAAATTATTTTGAAAGTATGAATCTAGGTATCTTTGATAGATTTTGTCCTAATCTAAATGTTAGGGCATAATTAGACGAAAGAACTGATCTGAATAAATTTGATAGAAATAGAGAAAGAATTTTTGGACTAATAAGTGGATGCATGAACCTAGAAACAATTTTTGCAAATTGTAGGTCCATCACTGGGATCCCAGTACGCAGCATAGGAGAAGTTGGAACTCGTTTAAAAGAAAGGGAGGATTGACACTATGTTATAATTTCAAAACACCTGGACATCTTGCTAAAGAATTCCCTGGTACAGGTCCTATTTGTCTTTGTTGTAAAGCTATTGGTCATGAGGTTGAGGATTGCCCAAGGATGATTTCTAAAGTTGAAAAGATGAACATGAGACAAGAAAACTATAAAGAAGGTCAAGAGACTAAGGATATGTTAAAGAATCATACAGAAAATGAGTCAGAGACTATGTTAATATAGTTACAAGAAGTAATGGATGATCACAGAGACATCAGTTTACCAGAGATCCTAAAAGAAAAACAACACATAGTTACAAGAATAGAAGACTTCGACATAGACTCTGTATTAGATGAAGAAACACATGTGAACATTATGCCAGAAAGCACTTGGGAAATTTTGGGAAATCCTACTATGGTACCTTCATTGGGAAGGATAGGCTTGTTTAAAGGAAAGATGATAACCTTATGTGGAAGAGTTACTAATGTACCTATGATTTCTCATGAAACATCGACTGAAGAAGAATTTGAATTCATTAAGTCTATTGAGACCAACACCCCCTTTCCACTATTGTTAGGAAATAATTGGATCAAGAAGGATCAGATCAGAAGGAAAGCAGAGGAGGAAGCTACAGAACAGAAAACGCAAGAGCTAAGGGACCTCATAACCAGAAAAATAGAGAGACTAATAGAAGAACAAGAGGATAAGTCGAAGCAACAAGGGGAAAGAGAATTAGTTGTTGAAAGAACACAGGAGGTCTTGAAGAACCTGTCCATGCAATAAAAAAGTGTAGCCACCCCGGAAATAGTAAGATAAGGGACATTAACCTCAGAAACTATAAGATCATATAAGAAGTGTAAAGTCCTTTTACCAAGAGAGAATAAGAATAAGAATGGAAAGAGGAATCTAGAGAATCAGATCACAAGAAAGAAGGCAAGGAAGATCAGTAAAAAGAAAACCAAGTTAGAAAGACTACAAGAAATTCCAGAGAAGACTTCGCAGGAGACAGATCTACAGAACTTGAACCTTGCTGAAATAGAAGAACCACGCAGAATGGGACTTCACCATGGCAAAGATATATGACCATTGGCAGGAGCCCGGACCATTAGAATAACGCTCTAGAACGACTAGAAAAGTAGTTATTGACAGAAAGACCGTCATTGGATCATTGAGACTACACCATAATGGACAAATTTGTATTGATTGAGGTATTCCTACCTATTGGAAGAATCCATTAGAACGCTTTCTTATTTAACCCGTTGGACACTACATCGAGACCACTTTTTTCCACCCGTGCTTATCTGAGCTTACAGAGAATCGATTGCATACCACGTTGTGATTTCTATACCTTGCCATCCATTTTATTACCTTGATTTTTTGTTCATGTACCCGATCTATTTGGTTACAAGTGTGAATGTCAGGCGAACCTAGTGCATTAGAGAAGTTTGTAGAGGAGATTCTTGTGGAGCTCATGGCTGAGAAAGTCATGTCTGTAGGAATACAGGCATCGTCGACTAGGGGACTATAAGCATCCCCCTCGACTGGATGTCGTTCTAGCCGAACCGCTACTGAGAAGAGAAGCAAACACCGTGATGATCTGGCTAACACAAAGCAGATCCCGTCGGTCTTTCCGGAGTACATACCACCTTTGGTTGGCGTGGTTAACTGTGATAGTAACCCACAAGACATAGAGTACATTTTGATCACTACATATATCCTAAAGGGGATACACATAGTTGGACCCCAGTTAGGACATATCCCAGCTCTAAAGAACAACAACTTCAACCTTGGAGACCGGAAGAACTACACGATGCTCACACCACATAGGTACTTGATGAAGACGACTGGGAAGAAGCCGTACATAGTCTCCTAGTCATGGATTAAGGATCTCCAACAGTCGATGATCCTAAATGTAATGAAGATTCCTCACTTTGGCCGACATCAGGAGATTAACACTTGCTTTAAACTCCTCCCGTCATGCTATCACAGAGGCTATCTATGGCTTGACAGTCGCATCACTATGGATCTGGTGTTGATCCAGCTCATCACAGGACTGAGCATGCAGGGACTGGACCCTCAACATTTCTACCCAGAGAAGACTTCATATCTCTCTCTAGAAAAATGCATAAAGGAGGACTATGGAGATGTAGAAAATGGAAATCAAGGCTACAAGGTAGCCTCCATCCAGGATGGCACAGTGCACCTAGCTTGTCAGCTTACAGCTGGAAATATCATCAGAAAGAACTGTCTGGCGCAGGTCACTGGATTCGTAGTAGACCTCGCAGGGAAGTGCATAGAAGGAATGCAAATGAACTTGGTGAGCTACCTCGTCAACGAGCTCAAGAAGGACTGTCGCGAAGCATAGGATCAGGGCTATGAATTCCATTTCAGTTGGTTACTGGTATTGATCGCATTTTTCTCTTAGTAGATGCCTGAAGGAGTGACATTTCCCGAAGTTGAGCCATCAAAACCATTGGACGCAAGGTTCTACACCTTGTGGTACATAAATGATATGTTGAAGTAGTGGCAGTCAAACACTATCTTCCATGCCTACTACCAACAGCTGAGGCATGCTATTGAGAAATTCCCATGAATGACACCCAACACATTGCACCAATACAAACTGCTGGCAAAGTTCCACGTAGATCGACACTTTATATACATCACTACATGTAGGGATGAGAGAAAGGAGGAGCTACAGTCCTATTATAAGCTAACTAATGAAGACATGGAGGAGATAACCAAAGAATGGCCAACAAAATTCCTCGTACCAGTGGAAGATGCAGAACTCTCTGACCCCGACATCATAGGAAGCCTATTGGTCACCCGGGTCGAGCATGATGGACAGGCTAGCGCAAAGAAAAAGGAGGAAGTGCAGAACATAGAAACCAATGAGGAGGACAACACCTCAAAGGAATGTAGGCCTGACTCACCTACAGAGGGAGGAGGAGACAAAGTGAACCAAGAAGAAGGAGGGGAAGAAGGAGAAAATCAAGGCAAAGGTGAAGTTACACTGCCGAAGGATCCCCTTACCAAGGCCGAAACATCAAAGAAAAGTAAGGTTTCTCCACAAAAACCCTCAGCAAGAAAGAAAACCCGTGCCAATAAACCCTAGTCAAATAATGTGCTCACAGTGGAAGATGTCGATCTCATCGTCGTAGCCGTGGAACATGCTTTAGAGGATATCTTACAAATACATGTAGCGAAGCAGGAAACGTTGTATGAAAGAATCGAGAAAGATTTGAAAGAGATACAACAAACCATCCATTCAAGTCGTACAGTACCTACTGCACCTTCTTCATCCAAGATTGCAGAATTGGGGGATGAGCCTGCCCAATTACAAAGGCTAGCAGATGCAAAAGAGGCTCGACTTCATCGAGTCCAAGAAGAAAAGGAGTAGGCTACAGAATCCTTGAAGTAAGAAAAGGAGGAGGTCTTATAGCAACTTTGAGTCGCGTAGAAGGAGAAAAATGAAATTCGGGCAATGTTCGAGGAAGACAAAGCAAAGATACAGCAAGAAAAAGACCAGTTGCTCATAGAGAAGACTGCGGTCAAAGAGGTAGTAACTAAAGGACTTCACTCTATGTCGGGCTTGGAATACGAGGAAGAAGACTCAACTGAGATGCAAGTGGTGAAGCTCACTGAATCCATTCAGCAACTTCAAGCAAGAGTAACAGAGTTAGAGCTCCAAGGAGTGACGAACAATCCGCAAGAAGTGCACAATCAGAGGGAATAAATTGCCAATAGCATAGTTGGGAGCATCAGAACCCTCACCTTAGAATGTAAGAAATTGAGTAATCGAAGTGCACAGACCTACGAATGCCTCGCAGAAGATACGGAGTTGAGGAAACTAGAAGCACAACTATAGAAGGCGCAATAACAGGCATCTACCGTCTAGGCATAGATGAAGTCACTCACTGCAGTTGAGAAAATGAAGAACTCACAGGAGCAGAGCCCAGTCCAACAGCAGATTAATGCCATCTAGAGTAGAGTCATGGAAGTGACACAATGATTACATCCGGTGCAGGATGAAGCCTCCATGATTTTTGAAGATATTGAAGGACAAGGCTCTCAACTAGACCAAGTGGTTGCAACAGTGGAACAATGCTTGGAAGGGTCTATTACAGAGAAAGTAATTAAGGAGTTCATCGAGCAGGAAGCTCTAGCAAAGCAGCAAGTCGAGGAAGCTTGAGCTAATATCGAGGTTGTTGAAGCAGTGTTGCCCAGATGTGAGTGACTCGGGTCAAGTCATAGGTGAGTTTTGGGGGCATGTTGGCCCTTGACCAAGTTTTCAGGAAACATTGGTTGTGTTTGACCACTTTGGGACTTCAATAGGCTGGTCGAAGATGGAGTGTCGAGGTGGAGCTGATATTGTGGGATCTCGCTTATTTTGCGGGCTTGTGGACCCAACAATGGGTTTACCAGGGTTATGTAAAGGGTTAATGGATGTCGACCCATGGGTTTACCCATGATTAGGCCTTTTTGTAATTGTATAAATAAGTAGTAGTTAAGCAATGTATATGGAAATTGGCTTAGTGCATGAGTATTGGCTATGTGCAAAGAGTATGATTGGCTTAGTGCAAGAGATTGTAAGTTGCTTTGTGAAATCTAATTGTGTAAGGTAAGGCCTTGTGCTATTAAGGAGTTGGCTCTGTGCCTTGACCTGATTTTGAGGAAGGTGGATCTAGTGCGCTGTGCGCAGATCACCTGTCCAGTGCGAAGCTTGGCTTTGTGGCTTTGTGCATAGGAGAAAATAAATGTAAGAATATTGCAGACTAATAAAGAAGAAGAAGAAGTTGGTGGATGTATCCCCACACTGGGGTGAACCACATATATCCTGTGTCTTAAATCTGCTTTGTGTGATGTGATTTATGACTTATGTTGTTGATTTGCTTAGTGTTATTATTATAATGTATGATGAATGCATCTGATGTTGTTTCTTAGTGCTTAAATATGATTGAATGATAGATCTGAGTTAATGCTATGTGCTAAGTGATTAGAAGTGATTGATCCTTATGGTTGTTGCGTTGATCTATAATAAGGGTTTTATCTGCGATGTGAATGAGATTTAAGAACTAATGAATATTGTTGTTTAAGTGCTTTGTTAAGTATTGTAATCACAGATCTGTGTCCCAACTTTGTTGTAGACACTTGAGTCCTGCAAAACCCCCCTGCCTCTACCTCGGGTGAGACTTCATCTACTTCACAGGTGTTGTCGAAAGGGTCGGTAGTTAGGATTTTGTTGGTGTTCTCTTGACCGTTGAACCCTGGGTCTGCCCCTGTGCCAATAGTGATAAAACCAATGCAACATCTAAACTCAACTCAACTAGTCAAACTGAAGTGTCAACTGAAAGAGAATACTCTCCAGGTNTTTGTTGGTACGTTGTTGAAGCATTGAACCCTAGGTCTGCCCCTGTTCCAACAAGTTTCAACTCTCAACTTCTGCTTCTTCCTTATGACAATCTTCTGAAGTGGAAGATATACTGACACCTATCCCTCGCAAACAAATGGATCAGATGAAACCCATCTCTCCTTCCTTCAGGAGTTCTTGTTCAACACCTCCTCTTTATTTCAGAGTGATTTCTATGAAATGGCAGATCTTATGCAATGCATCCTCTCCAAATCAATGGCTCTGGTCCCCTTTGAGACTTTGACACTTTTCAACCGAGACTAGATCAATGGACTTTGGCTCCCTTCTCGATCAACGGTCGAGATTCTACTTCAGGACTTCAGTGCTTTCACCCTCTTCTTTCCTCTGGAGTGTTCTATACCTCGAGTTATAGATATGGTACCATGCATCCACCTCAAATCAATGGCTCTCGTCCACTTCAGGACTTCACCCTTTGGAAGTGTCAAATTCTCCACACTCTACTTCTCCCAGAGTAGATGATCTATCGACACGTGCCTCACTCAAATCAATGACCCCCAACTACTTTGGCTATTCAGGCTTTGGCGATTTCAAAATATCCTCCTCCGCATTCTCCCAGAGTGCTTTCACCCGGAGTTCATGATCTGATGATGCATGACCTTATGGATCTGACGATCCAAATTCACTTGAGCTCTTCGGGCTTCTTTCACCCAAAGACAACGGATTTATGCAACGTACCCTATGGATCTAACGGTCCAAACTTCTCTTCGACTCTTCAGATCGTCGGCCCTTTGGCTCTTCACTCTTCAACTCTTTGGGCTTCGGCTCTTTGGCTCTTCATCCTTTCAGCTCTTCGTCTCTTCGGCTCTTTGGGCTTCAGAAGTTTCAACTCCTGCACACTCATTCCTCCTAGATTTATTTCACCCGGAGACTCTGATTTGTTGACAGGTATCTTCTTGGTGATGAACGGCCATAATATATTTCACCTCTTCGGTGATTTCTCCTTTTCCTTGACCATAAAATTCCAATTTTCTCCCTCTCCGGAGTTGTATATATTGTGCCACCTATCTCCCTTGGCGATGGACAGTCCCTAATCACTTTGGCACTTCGGGACTTTGACAAGTCAGTTCTCCTGTGCACACAAGACTTAAAGCTCATGCACGTTACCTTGATCGAATGATTTTTGATCCTCCACACCCAGATCCGACAGCTGGGACATGTTCTTCCTTGACACTCTCCTTTGTCTCCCTGGACATTGATCTAACGGTCCATATTTCTTCCAAAAATAGATCCAATGGTTGGTGTCGCTCCTCCTCCTAAGATTTCGATTTCTTCCGACTTGAAAGACTTTGTAAGTGTTCAAAAGATTCATCCCTTGAACTTTCTATTGTGAACATGACTATCTTGGGTCTCGTCTTCACTTCTGAAAGAGTTATCTCTTCTGAGATTTTTTATTTTCTCAATCTCCTAAGGGTATCGACCTTTCTTCTCCCTTCAAAGGGTTCTTATTACCTCTTGGAAACCTCTCACTCAAAGAAATCCTTGCTGAGAATTTTCTATAGAGTGTTCAACAACTCTGTGAGTATCTTCCTATGATACTCTTCTCCCTAAACTCAACAAAGAGTTCTCTTTGTGCACACTTGCACCTGCTCGATGCCCGCCTGGTAGAGCTCTATAGAAATCTCTATGAGTCTATCTCTTTGTGCTTCCTCTTCATAGTTTATCCTCTAAGGTATTCAACAACCTTGAGGCTTTTCCCCAAGTTGATATCACTCTGGTGCACCCTCCTGGCACATTCCTTTCTGACTCCATAGAGTTCGAATGCGCACTCCTTGCGCTGGCTACAAAACCTCCAATGTTCTGTTGTGAACTCTTTGCACATCCTAAAGAATCCATAATGATATTATGAACTCAATCAAAGATAGAGAAGTCTATATCCCTACTGTAAATGAAACCTATCATGTATCTACAACATACATTCATGAAACACACAAACACATGAACAATCATATGCAGGAAAAACTATTGTTTATTTCATTGATTTGAAAATCTAATTACAATATTGCAAGCTGGACTACAACAGAGTCTCATCTCTCTCAAGCTCTCTCAAAGAACTATTCTACCTCCTATTTCTTAGCTTCCGATCTTCTCAGGATCATCTTTCATATTCCTCCTCCTAACTCTCAACTCTCATAATCAAATTTTATACCAATATCTCTTTACAAAAGAGGGCTCTACGAGCTTATCCTCTCTCACCTAACCTCATCTATTACATTGAAGTTTCATAAATGGCCATCTAGTCTGAATTGAATCTAGATCCATCAACCTGTCAATCATTAAAGGAAACCTTATCTTTTTCCTATACGAAGGCATGGCTTGGTCTTCACTCAACCTTAAAACATTAATCCCTATAAGATTATATTTCAAATTTAAAAATGGGAGGGTCGATGTCTCTCCCTTTCTCCAATGTGCACCTATGTGTTGGATTGTTGGTGCATCTGCTGATGTGGAAGAATGCTCCTACATCATACTCCACTGTTGCAAAAAATTCATGAGCTCCTGCTCATGAGCTATCCAGCTCTGTTGAAATCCTCCTGGATCCCAAACTTCTCCTTGGAGTTGTCCTCTTGCCCCATTGCTTTGTCGTTGTTGTTGTTGTTGTTGCTTCTTCTTTTTCTTCCATGTTTCTATGGAAGGATCTCCTCTGTTCAGATTCCCTTTGTTGACTTCTTATTGCGTTGACCTAAACATCATCCTTGTTATCTCCTCTATCACTCCATCCAATTGCTCCAATGGTTGGCTCCTCTTATGCAGTCTTCTCTATTGCAACTCTTCATCCTCATATACATCAAAGGGTATATCATCCTGATCCCCCATGTCATTTTCTTCTTCTATGGCATTAGCTTGCCACCTTGTTGCAGACTCCAGTTCTGTAATATCATCACTGAGCGGATAATCAACTGTCTCCATTGACATATTGGTTTCTTCTGTCAACTCCTCTGTTGGCACATCTCCAGCTTCCTCTAGTTGTTCCCCAGGCTATTATACTCCTCCATCTATCTCCAACCTGATCTGTTGGATGTGATAGGTTTGAACTATAACCCTTCTCTCTATGGCTTCCAATTATTGATACAAATAAGAAAAATCCATGTTTTCTGCTTCTCCTTTTGTTGCAAACTCCAGTGCTGCAATCATCTCATGTTTAGCTTCCTAGGTAAAAATTTTGAGCAACTATGATGAATGCTCTTCTCCTTTTGTTGGGGAAAACATCAGTGTCTGCTCCTTCTCCACTTTGACAATCTCTATTGGTTGTCCTTTTTTTGTTTCACTTGCAACACTTATGCTAGCCTCTGCTTGTGTTACTAGATAAATCGGTAGGTGTGGACACTAACTGATCTCCCTAGATCCACCTAGATCTAGAACAAAACACACCAGAACATGATGCTTTCCTTAAGTTTTAAATATTGAATTTACTAACTAAAGAGGGATAGGTGAAATACCGTTTAAACGTCGCTTCCTCTCGCCATCACCATCCT
>SNQJ01S0070635.1:36566-68270 GCA_010110895.2 Picea sitchensis
CACACACTTCCACTCCAAGAATTCTAAGAGCATAGATATGATAATATTCACAATCTATCTTGACAAAATGGCTCATCTAGCCAAGCTAACAATCTCCAAAGCTCAATCCAATCCAAGCTAATCCCAAAAGCTACAAAGCTAAAAGATAATCTCATCCAAGCCAACTTTCTCCATGAGAGCTCCTCTCCTTGTATAAGCTAAAGAGGATAAGGTGAGGATGTTAGGATGATCCCACCAAATCATGAAAGCGAGTAAGATCCAAACCATTCAGATGCCACCTCACCATGGAAGTTTCTCCTTCTAGAAGCATCGAGAAGATGCTTGTTTTTCCCACATATGATCATTCTTGCACCCTGCTTATAAAGAAACCTGCAAACCTCTCGCAACCTAGCTATGGTGCAGCTTGCAAGAATCAAGAATTCTCGCACCCTACCTATATAGCAACCTGTGAACATCCTCTTTAATAGGGTTTTTACAAAGGAAAATGCAACTTCTTTTCTCAGGAAAAGTTCTTCTCCCTTCTTTCTTCAGGAACTCAGGAAACTGACCCCTCTGAAGTAAACAGATAGGTTTACATCATTAATGGTCATAAGGATGACGAAAAAAATGTGTAACAACTTGGATTCTTGGCAGGAACATTTTGATTCCCCCAATGATCATAATACACCTATGATATTCCTCTTCTGTGATGGAATTATTTAACTTGTCATCATCTTCATTCAAATGGTCTACAAACCCACATGAATATTCGCCTATCAACACCCCTTGCTAATCTGAACTCACTTCTGAGCTCCTGATATTTTCATACAGTCTCATTCTAATTCCCTTGCCCACCTGGCATTCTAATTATCTGCTCAACTAACAACTTATGAGATCCAATGATCTCACTGGATTGTCCACATGGCAATCTAAACTTTCATCACTTCCCCCCTAGCAGTATATGAGATCAATCTCTGACCTCTTCTCATTTCACACCTGGAAAATTTAAAGTTCACTTCTTCTCTCCTGGAAGTTTATGAGATCTTCAACTGATCTCATATCATTGCCCACCCGACAATATGAATTTTCATCTCTTCCCTCCTGACAGTTTAAGATACCTTTGAATAATCTCCCTTCGTCATCACTGAGGGTTCTTCCAACTTCTAGTTCATAGATGTAAACCACTTCCTCCTCTGTGTCACTGAGGTTTTCAATTTCCCTCAACCACCTCCTCAACTCTTGTTGTTTCCTTCTGGCCAACAACTTTTGAATAGGCCATTTTACCTTCCTGTTCAGAGGCCATTCCTACCTCCAGTGTACCTTTGCCTCCTATTGCATCTTCAATGCTACCTCTCCATATTTTCCCTTATCTCAATGAGCTCTAGATCCATATCTGTCTTGCCTTTTTGTTTATGGTCCTTTCTCCAACCACGTTCATGGCCTTCAGTAGCCATTTTCACCTTCTTCTTTCCCTCCTGGAAAGACTGTGGATTACTCTGCATTCGAGAGCATCTCCAACTTATCCTATAGCTCACCTGGTTGTCTGCTGACTATTGTGGACTTGCAACAATCCTTCACACAGAGCATCAGTACTCTATCTCCTCCTTCACCTATTGTCCTAGGTGAAATTAACTCTGTGATACTACTTGATGTAGTCAGACTATCTCCTTTCACCGTATCTCCTTTGTCTATTGTCTACAAACAAATAAATAGTCTTCCCCTCTATCTTCTTTTTCCTGAAATCTACAGACAAAAATCAGCTCTGATACTACCTGGTACAACCCCCCTCCCCTTCTAGGGGTTCTGCGACCTTCCGGTCTAGAATCTTTCATCTTGTTGAGTCAGATCGACACTTCAGGATCCTACTTGAACCCAAATTAACTTACATAGGTCCCCTTTCACTTCTGGTGTTGGTCCTGTGATACTTGTGACCTTTTTCTACGCACTTCTAAAATGTCAAATTTCAGGCGCTAGACCTTTTTTCATCAGCCCCTTCCTGCATATGGACCTAGGATATGACCTCATGTAAATATGTGATTGCGGGTGTGAACTAGAGTGGTTTGAGACCACACCACTTTTCTCCCTGCAATTCACCTCCAGTTACCATGTATCCATTTCCCAATACCGTGGTTTCAATTGCGGCCCGCTCTCAGATTTTTAATGTCCGAGCATGTTCTATCCTTGCAATCCATCTTGACCATCGATCTTCTGACCTAGATGGTGTTTCGTGATCAACGACTGAGATCTATTCTCTTTTCCTACCTTCTCTCCTCCTTTCACCCGTGTTCCCAGGTCTCCACGATTTGTCGACACATACCCCCCTTTCAAATCAATGACTACAGTTTATTCACCTTTCAGGATTTGGGAGTTTCATCTTTCAACTCTCTACTTCCTCTGCATGACAATATTCTGAAGTGAAATATCTGATGACACCTCTCACTTTCAATCAAAGGTCATGATGGATTTTGCCTTTCGGCCTTCGGGAGTTTCAACTCTCAACTCCTGCTTCCTCCTTATGACAATATTTCAAAGTGGAATATCTACAGACACCTATCCTTCACAAGCAAACGACTCAGATGAACTTTGGCTCTCCGGCCTTCAGGATTTCTTGTTCAACACCTCCTCTTTCTTCCAAAGAAATTTCTCCGAAATGGCAGATCTTTTTCCATGTGTCCTATCCAAATCAATGTCCCTAGTCTTTTTCAGGACTTCGACACCTTTCAACCGAGACTAGATCAACAGCCTTCGGCTCCCTTCTTTATCAATGGTCAAGATTCTACTTCAAGACTTCGGTGCTTTCACCCTATGCTTTCCTCTAGAGTGTTCCATACCCCGAGTTATAGATCTGGCTTCATGCATCCACCTCAAATAAATGGCTCTCATCTACTTCGAGACTTCAGCCTTTGGAAGTCTCAACTTCTCCACACTCTAGTTCTGTTGGAGTGCTTCACCTAAAGCACACGATCTATCGACACGTGCCTCCCTCAAATTGACGGACCCTAGCTACTTCATCTATTCGGGCTTCAACGATTTCAAACTCTCCTCCTTTGCGTTCTCCTAGAGTTCTTTCACCCGGAGTTCACAATCTGTCGATGCATGGCCTTTTGGATCTGATGGTCCAGATTCACTTTGGATATTTGAGCTTATTTCACCTAAAGACAATGGATTCTCATCACGTACCCTCTGGATCTGATGGTCCAAACTTCTCTTCGACTCTTCGGATCTTTGACCCTTCGGCTCTTTTATCTTTGGCTCTTCGGGATTTGACTCCTCGGCTCTTCAACCCTTCAGCTCTCTGGCTCTTTAGCTCTTCGGGCTTCGGGAGTTTCAACTCCTCCGCACTCATTCCTCCTGAAGTGATGTCACCTAGAGACTCTGATATGTTGACACGTATCCTCTTGGCGATGAATGACCATAATCTATTTCGGCTCTTCGGTGATTTCACCTTTTCCTTGACCACAAACTTCTGAAGTGCTCCCTCTCCAGATTTGTAAATCTTGCACCACTTGTCTCCTTTAGTGATGGACGGTCCCTAATCACTTTAGAACTTTGGGACTTTGACAAGTTAGTTCTCTTTTTCACACAAGGGTTAAAGCTCATTCACGTTACCTTGATCGGATTATTGTCGATCCTCCACACCCAGATCCAACGGTTGGGACCTGTTATTCCTTGGCACTCTCCTTCGTCTCCCTGGACACTGATCTAACGGTCCATATTTCTTCCAACAACAGATCCGACAGTTGTTGTTTCTCCTACTCCTAAGCTTTCTATTTCTTCTTACTTGGAAGACTTTGTAAGTGTTCAAAAGCTTCGGCCCTTGAACTTTCTCTTGTGAACCTGACTATCTTGGGTCTCATCTTCACTTCTGAAAGCGTTATCTCTTCTGATCTTTTCAATTTTATCAGTCTCCTAAGGGTCACGACCCTTCTTCTCCCTTCAAAGGGTTCTTATTCCCTCCTAGAAACCTCTCCCTCAAAGCACTCCTTGCTGAGCATTTTCTACAGAGTTTTCAACAACCTTGTGAGTATCTTCCTATGATACTCTTATCCCTGAACTGAACAAAAATTTCTCTTTATGCACACTTGCACCTACTCGATGCCCGCCTGGAAGAGCTCTATAGAACTCTTCATGAGTCTATCTCTATGTGCTTCCTCTGCACAGTTTATCCTCTAAGGTATTCAACAACATTGAGGTTTTTCCCCGAGTTGATATCACTCTAAATTGAATCTAGAGCCATCAACCTATCAGCCATTAAAGGAGACCTTATCTTCTGCCTGTACGAAGGCATGGCTTGGTCTTCACTCAACCTTACAACATCTATCCCTATAGGATTATATTTCAAATTTAAAAATGGGAGGGTCAGTGTCTCTCCCTTTCTCCAATGTGTGCCTATGTGTTGGCTTACTGGCACATCTGCTGATGTGGAAGGATGCTCCTGCATCACTTTTATAAAGAAGCATCCAGAACTACTCAAGCACTGAGGAAAACACTTGTCTGAAGGGGAGGGGCATGTTAAGCCCTAAATCGAGGAAAATTACCCCTTAACTGGGGCATATTACATTAGTATAATTATTTTATTTATGTAGGCTTGGGTCCATTAGTTGTAATTGTACCTCCTAGTCTCCTATTTATACCAAGGAGACCTTTCCATTTTGAATCATATTGTATTTGTGAATCCATATGATGTATAAGGAGGTTGCCCCCTCAAAGAGGCTTGTTATCTAAATTTATCTCTTTGTCAAGGCATTGAGTACTTATTCTGAGTTTTTTGTGCTATTTTGATATTTGGTTCTTAACAAATTATTGATGTAAAAGTTGTTGGCTTGAGAAGTTGAAGATGCATGATTGGTGTTACCTGAAACATTTATTATTGTTGTATTTGAAATATGGGTGCATGATCGGTTGTACTTGACACCCTGCATTTATAGTGCTTGTTATTTGGCAAGCAAGCATGAACCATTAAGGAAAGTGAGCATGAATCATTAAGTTTTAAAATGGGCAAAGGAGGAAAAATACTTCAAATTGGTAATCATGAAACTAACTACTAAAACAAGAACTCAATGATGTTTTGCAAGAAATAGATAGGTTACAAAAACAAAATCATTCCATGATGGGAAAAGTTGCAGAATTCAGATCTCGAGATAATGAAGTTTATCATGAATTTGTTAGTTTTGCTACACAAAGCATCGACGCATTAGAAGAAAAGTTGAAATCACTAGATCAATATGTAGATGATATTTTGAAAATTCAAGATCAAAAGGACAAATTGATAGAATCAATGCATCAATATTTATTGGCAAAGGAAAATGTGTTGTTAGCACTTGAAAGTAAAGTAAAACAATTAAAAAAAGAGAAAGTGAAGTGTGATGTTGTTAGGGTCAGAATTCACTCCTAGATTACAGCAGGAGTAGAGCCTGACGCCCATCAGTTTTATATGTCACGATTTTATAAAAAGGGGTGATCGATGGAGGATGAACTCGGTACAATATAACTTAACTCGAAACTCTGGACTAGGATATGCATCAATATGTGAGGTCTTAATTCAACTTCAGACAGTAAGTTGAGTTTAGGGTGAGTAGGAGGAAGACTTCTCTGAGAAAGAACAAAGGTCTGTTGTGAGCATCAATCTTCCAATAGCCTGACGAGGAAGAAAATGAACGCAGGAACTTCTTGCATTCGAATCACAAGAACATTAAAAGAAATCAAAATAGCATTACCATAAAACATTTATATAATATTGTCACAATTCCTCATATGAATCATTCAATATGAACTCTTTCAACATTAGATGGAAACTAGATGATATAAGTAAGTTGACTATCATTAAACCAAAAGTATCACATATCTATACATAACCAGGGAAATCAGTGCTTCCCTAAAACTTTACAATAGGGAGCTTAGCTCTACCAACGATCTTTACAAAATATGAAAACTGAGTATATATACTCAGAGAAATTCGCCTATAACAGCAGGAGGGTAGCTAAGCCATTAAAGACCCAACTAGCGTGTGCAGGATCTTCTAATCAGACGAGGACATCAAATCGGCATGGATCTCAGGAAATCTCTCGACAAAGCGACCTTAGGCAGACTGCCTACCAGAACCTCCATGCCTTACATTTAAGGAGTGAGGTGAGGTTTCAACCACCTCCTCCTACCTTCATTTACTTCTTGTAGGAATCAGGATTGAGGCCGAGTTGAATTGGCACCTAGAGGATGTGGCGACCCCTTCTGTAGCTAAACCCAGCTCTATGGTCCTACTTCATAAGACCGTGGGGCTATGATCATGCGTCTATGTTTGGAAGGCTTTGATCTATCCATGATTGATGGTCCTGATTGTTTCAAGACTCTCGCACCGGGGATTCACGATGCACCTCCTTTCCTTTTCCGTGGTGCCCAAACTTGTGAAATGGCCACTTCAGAATTCAATGGTCGGATAGCTTTTAAAAATGACAGCCATGATATATTAGAACTGATGGCCACAATGATCCCTTGAAGGCCCAAATTTGTTGGCCCTATCCTCCATATGACTGGGTGCCAGGACTGTGGGCCCAACCCCTGGGGGCTTTTGCCATTTCACGTATCAGCGGTTGGAGGGAGCTAACCCTTGTTTTTTGAAGTCTCGGCAGCCAAAAAAATGACCGAACCTAATCACACACCACATAGCCCCGAGGTCGGACGACCCAGGTCTTCTTTGATGTGGGAACCCCACCTAGCCTGAATCTTTTTCCATGCATCCTTCAAACTGGATGGCCATGATTGCTTCGACGCTTTCACTTAGACTCTCCCAAAGCGCCCCTTCTATAGCTCAGACTTGCGCCATGTGTCCCTCAGATGGACGGCTGAGATCTTTCCTTAATTGATGGTCCTGATTGTTTCGGGATTTCATGCACCGGGGATACATGATGTATCTTGTCTTCATTCTCCCGGTTTCTCAATCTGTGAAACCATGTATTTTCTCCATGCATCCCTTGGATGGATGGTTCAGATCACATCGACGCTCTCACTTTCATAATCCCAAAAGCCTCATGTCCCCTTTCTTAGGCCCCACCTTTCCTCAGAACCTTAGGCCATGACCGTGGGCCAGGCTCCTGGGGCTAACACATTTCACGTTTCGAGGTTTCAAAACCCAAGGGAGAACCCTATCCTCCCAACTTTCGATCCCCGAAAAGCCAACTCCCAAAACGCTGACTAGCTGACACCTGTCTCTGCGGAATCAGACGGCCCAGATTATTCTCGTGACTTTGTCCATAATGGATGAGCACAGGTGCTAATCCTCGTGCAACTCTGTGGCTCTGACATTCCCGATGACCATTGATCTTCTCCATCGATGGATCCTCACCGTTGAAAACAAAAATGCCCGCTCGCTTGATTTTAAGCCCGAAATGGACTTCTTCTGTGTGTTGCGCTTGGTGCTCATGACGATGGCCTTTGAATAAAATGCATTTGATGGGTTTTTAAACCCAATTTCTTCGCATTTTACACCAAGGGCCCGAAATCAGAGAGAAACACCCCCCTTGCAAGAATTGGCACTAACATATGCAATTTGTGATACAAGTGAACTAACTTAGAATATTGATAGTTCTTGTGATACAAGTGACCTGATTTAGAAGATTGATAGTTCTTGTCATACATTTTTTTTGGTTGATGATAATAATGGTGATGTACATATGTCTCTCTCTTATTCTAAGGCTCAAAATGATGATGCTCCAAATGATGATCCTAATGATATTTCTAAAGATGTATATTTTATTGAAGATGATGGGATAGGTTTCTTTGAAAATCATAAAAAGGGAATATGTTCAAAATTTATGAATAAAACGGGTTTTGAAGGCAAAGGTTTAGGAAAGAATAGTCAAGGTATTCAGAATCCCATACAAGTATGTGTAAGACCAAGAACTAAAGACCTTGGTTATGAAGGGAAAAAAATAAATGAAACTATCAAATTTATGAAAGAGGAAACAATGAAAACATGTAGCAATAGTAGCAGTGAACCAAAATAAGCAGCCACAACAAAAAATCAAGTGTAGAAGAAGGAAGAATGTTGTAGTCGTTGTGAAAGAACATGGCATGTAAAATAAAAATGTTGGAAATTATATCTCCACGGTATTTTTGGTCTTACAAATCATGATCATCACAAGTGTTGGAAGTGAGAAATACCAAACCCTCACATATAGATCCAATGAGGTTGGGTAGATGTCTCTGAATGGAAAAATGTTGTTTTTATGTTTAAAGGATTTTACAGGGTCAAGTCTTCAAATGTACAACAAAGTTCATGAATTAGTTGGGCCTCCAAAGGTTAGTTGTCATTAAAGTAAAGTTGAACATGTTTAGGAAGAGTTGTTATTTTATTGAGTCATTTCCTTGAGTCAAATGAATCATGAGTACTTTTGTAATGGTTCATGGAAACCCAAAAACCACTTTGTAATGATAGATGTAGGTTTTTGGTTGTATGAAACCACTTCGAATTCGTAATGATTGGTTCGTGGAGAGATGAAACCACTTCGAATTCGTAATGGTTAAGGGTAATTTGAGGAAACCCTAGGTATTATGTAATGGTTGAAGGGTAACCCATATAAAACCCATAGGAAGGTCAAGGGTATTCTAAAGAAATCCTTGATATGAATATGATGTAGTTCAGATGATTGACTCAAGATCCAGAATTATCAAATAAATATGCATCTCATATTGATACAATAAGACAATGACAACTAAATAAATAGATGTAGATGAAGAAGACAAAATATGATGAAGACAACTCAAGACATCCATATTGAATAATAAGTATTCATTAAGGGGAAGTATGAAGGAATAATTCATACTTATAATATGATGAGATTATTATTAATATAAGTAGACTTACTCTAGAAGTCTATGTATGATCAAAGATGAGGACAATGAGAGAATTTAGGGATGGAGATCATAAAGATATCTATGGAGATATTATGGATATTGTTATGATATATTGGACATATTGTTATGAGCACCTCAATGATATATTACGAGACCTAATGTATTGTATTGATGTAAGAGAGTGATGTATTATTATTTGTACATTAACACAATGTGATCTTTTAGTATATTTTTTGTTCTTATGTGCAAGGTTCTGTGTATAATGTTTATTTTATGTTGCTTATAATACCAACACCAATTGTACAACAAGACAATAAATACCTTCCAATTATACAACAATACAATAAGTGCCTTCCAAGTACACCACAAGACCAAACGTTCCTTCCAAAACTTGCCTTCCAATTATACAACAAGACAAGAAATGCCATCCGAGTACACCAAAATACCAAGAGAGACTTCCAAAACGTTCCTTGTAATTATGCAACAAGACAAGAAATTCCTTCTAATTATACAACAAGACAAGAAATTCCTTCCATGTACACCAAAAGAACAAAGTTTCCTTCCAAAACTTTTCTTCCAATGATACAACAAGACAAGAAATTCATTCCAAGTACACCACAAGACCAAAAGATCCTTCCAATTATACAACAATACAAGAAATGCCTTCCAAGTACATGAAAATATCAAGGGTGCCTTCCAAAACTTTCCTTCCAATTATACAACAAGACAAGAAATGTCTTTCAAGTACACCACAAGACCAAAAGTGTCTTCCAGTTATACAACAAGAAAGAAATGCCTTCTAATTATACAAGACAAGAAATTCCTTCCAAGCACACCAAAATACCAAGAGTGCCTTCCAAAAATTTCCTTCCAATTATGCAACAAGATAAGAAATTCCTTCCAAGTATACAAAAAGACAAGAAATTTCTTCCAAGTACACCAAAATACCAAGGGTTCCTTCAAAAAATTTCCTTTCATTTATACAACAAGACATAATTTTCCTTCCAAATACACAAAAAGAAAAAAGTTTGATTTCTACTGACAATTGTATTCCAATTACACAAATTTATCTACCAATTAGACAACAAGACAAAAGTTTGCTTTCCAATGACACTAAAAAATAAAAAACTTGTTTGATGTTGTTTTTGCATGCATATGTCATGATGGTGTCACATTTTTGGGAGATAAATAGGATTAGAATTGTGCCTGCCTCATATCCATGTCCAACATGAGTACGCATGAATTCTTGTTGGACAAGGATATGAGGTAGGAAAAATACCCGACCCCATTTATTTATTCTCACAAGATCATGTGCATGCTCTTAATGCAACGGATAGACCATTTATCGTATGGTACCTATAACATTATGAATCAAGGTGTAGAGGGGGTTGGGGACAACTAGGACCTAGGGGCTTAGGATTGAAAGTGCTTTGATTCATATGGAAATGGTTAGAGCAATAGGATGGAGGTGTAGGGGTTGTGGGGCCCTTAAAAAAAGGTATGGGCATAGGGAAATTAGGGTTTGGGTGTGGAAGGGGTTAAGGGTTAGGCATATGTGGGGGCCTAGGGTTATATGAATTTATGGCCAAACTGGAGATAGGTTCTTATGCATAGATGTTAGATTTTCTTAAATTTTTAGTAGCAATAGATTTATCAGAGTATTTTGATCTTCCTTTAACATTCTACAACCATATACTGAAAATGAAGGTAGGATATGGAAGCATATAAATAAGCACAATAAGACAAAAATAGTTTTCCTGGTAAAACCCCAAACTCAGGGAAAAACCCAGCCAACTTTTCTTAGAGAGAATTTTTTTGATAACACAATACAACCATGAACAAGATCTATTCACAAGAGAAAAAAAATCATTGAAGAAACCATGATAAAAGGTACATATCTCTTCTTCTTGTCAAACCATAGTGAGGGTAGACAACTGAACAACACTAAACAAAGATAACGCATCACCAAAACAATTGCTAAGATGCTTCTTGAAGAATTCACTGGAACTGCTACTAGACTTGTGTATTGGCTGAGGAGTTGAGTGAATGTGTGTCAAATGGAAAAGTGTCTCCCTTTATTTATAGTATACAAGTCACTTTACTATGGTTGACCTCTCTTCTATGGTATTCTTCAATTGTTCAATGGTCTTCCTTTGACTTCTTTGAATCTTCCTCTCTAAGAAAATTTGTCCAGGAGGGAATACCTCCCACTACTACAAAACATCAACACTCCCTCTTAGCAAGGGAGGTATTCTTCCATGATGTTCTCCTCTAGTAATCCTAATCACACCCATCCACTTCACATGGAATGGGTAATACAACCACCATAGTCTCAAGAGTACGCTGCAAGTACCTATGATGTTTCTCCTCTTCTAGTAGTCCCAATCACACCCATCCACTTCACATGGTATGGTCAAGACTACCACCATAGCCTCATTCGCACCTAGCCTCTTCACATGGCTTATGGAATCTTATGCCATGGTCCCAATCACACCTATCCACTTCACAAGGTGTAGGAAAGACCACACTATAAGTCATAATCACACCTAACCACTTCACATGGCTTAGACAAGACTTGTACCAAGATACTCATTACTGTCTTGGTCACTTCACATGATTGATTTGGGAAACCCTTGGCGAGAGGGAGAGTATCTTCCTATTTTAGGAGAAACATCACAACTCCCTCTCAACGAGGGTGGACATTCTTCATCACACCAAGCTTGTCTCTAAATTAATCATACTTTACTTTAGATAGAGTCTTGGTGAGAATTTTTTCTATCTGCTCATCTTTGGATATGTACTAGAGTTATACTGCTCCTTTCTAAACCATGTATCGAATGAAATGGTATTTGATATCTATATGATTTTACTTTTCATGAAATACTAGATTCTATGAAAGATTTTGATGCAGCCCCCCCTACTCCCTCATAGGGTTGCACAACCTTTCAGTCAATGGATCTCCGATTATCGAGTTGAAAGACTCTCTAGAACCTTGAAGGCCCCCCTTTGTATCTAAACAAAGCCCCTCCTCAACTTCCTGGTGTAGGTTTTAAAAAAACCCAGAGTGTTAGCGTTAGCCCCCTTTTGGATAAGCCCTCTCTTGATATGACCTGGGGCTATGACTATGTGATTACGGGTGCGATCACAAGTGGTTTGGAGTCAAACTATTTTTGGGTCCGCAATACTCCTACGACCTCCACGCATCCCCTTGGCGAAACCATGGTTCAAATTGTGGCCCGAATTTGATTCCTTAACCTCCTCACAACTTTTGTCCCCGCAATGACATGGGATCATCGATATCGTGATCTTGACGATAGCGTCCAAATCAATGCTTCAAATCTATGACCTTCTTATCTATAGTCCATATCTACTTCCTCTAAATCGACGGTTGAGGCTCTCTTCACAATTCCAGACTCCACGAGTTTGAAATCTCAAACTCAACTTCCTTTTGTACTTCACTCCTCCATAGTTGGCGATCCACGGACACTTGTCCTGTAAATCAAAAACCCTGCCTTCACCTGGGTGTTTGACCTTTCAACATAGATCAATGGTCCAACAGCCCCTTCTCGATCAATGGTCAAGATTTCCTTCGGGGCTTCGGACTTCTAATATTTCAAATCTCAAACCTCTTTCTTCCAATGTCTTTTACCCAAAGTCTAAGATCCACTAACATGTGTCCTCTTGATCCAACGATTGAGGGTTACTTCGGGAGTTTACCTGGAGTTAATAGATTTGCACCACGTCTACTCTGAATCCAACAGTCTAGATCTTATTCTGAGACTTCAAGTCTTTGGGCTACGATGATCTCAATTCTCAAACTAAAAACCCACTTTGTATTTTCCCCAAACTACGAGATCTGTTGACAAGTGTGTCCTCCCAAATCAATGAATCACGACTCTTCGGCTTTTCGTGCTTCACATGTTTCAAGTTTCAACTTCCTCCTTCCTCCAGATCTTCTGATATGTTGACACATACCCTCCTAGCTTCATCGGTCTCGATATTCTCTGGCTCTTTGCGCTCTGGGATTTTCAAGTATCAAACTTGACTCTTTATGTGCTCGCGATATCTGACGACTCATGCTTGATCAATCGAACAACTGTGATTCCACCTCAGCATTCCGGGACTCCAGACTTTGAGAATCTCAAGTTCCAAACTGCTCTCCCTACTGAGCTTACAGCAACAAACAACTATAATTCCTCCTGGGGATTCGATGCTTGATCTTCGCTTCCATTGATCTGATGGCTCAGATCTATCCCACTGATCGGATGGTCAAGATTCTATTATGGGGTTTCGGACTTCAGGAATATCAAGCTTCAACTCTGATAACTTCTCTCTCCTCTGTATGCGAAGTGCTAAAACTCATGCACCTCCTTATGATCCGACGATTGTCTATCTTGTTCCCTATGATCCAACGATCACGTTCGTTCTTCCTCCTAAACTTCTGATATCTCTCCGCCTTGGAAGATTTATACACTTTCAAAGGTTCCAAACCTTTGTTCTCCCGAAGAATCCACCTTTGGGATCTCTTCAACACTCGTGAAAAGTGTTATCTCTTCTGAGCTTCTATCCTTAAAATGATTTCAATCTCCCACGCACACTTTGCGTTCTCAGGATTTCGAACAACTCAGTTCGAAGGATTTTCTTGAAAAGAAAATGCTTCTCACCCACCTATCATTCTTCTGCGCTGGTCCTTCGAAGCTTGTTGGCTTCTTGATGCTATGCACACCTTGCACCTGGTCTGAGTTTCTATGATTCTCTCTGAACTTCTCTAAGTTAATCTAAGACTCATTCGACACACTCCTTTCGTTCAAGATGGACACCTTGCATACAAGTATCAGAAGAGAAATGATTGAAACTCAACCAGCTTCGTCACGAACTTATACAGTTAATATATTGAAAAATCATACATGAACAAACTGTAATAAATCATACACAGAGAATGAAATTCACTCAATCACACATGAAATGAACACAGTCCAAGGATTTGGGACAATTTTTGTCTGTTCTATTCATTCATGAAAAACAAAATACATAGTGTTTCTTCTACTCTACTCTGCTCTACTGATCTCTCTATTCTGTCTATCTGTTACAATACAATACTAAAAAACTCTCTAAGGACCGGCTCCACGAGCTCTATCATCCTGTCTGAAATCTATCATTTTAAATTCAAAGCTATTACCTACTCTTTCCTATTACAATAACTACTAGTTATTGCCAGATAAAGTCGACACTCCATATCTACAATTTCTTACAGTCCTTCAAGACTTTACAAACAAGTTACATTTTTAAATGTTGTTTACTAGAATATCTCAAGAACTGATTAAATTCTGAGTTAAATGCTTGATTTGAAACTCTGCCATTGTTGAGATGTCATTCATCTGCCTCCATGCGTTCGTTGTTGACTTTGAAGGTGATGCTCATGCATCATACTCCTCTGGTTAAAAAAATTCATGGACTCCTATCCATGAGTTCCTGCACTATCTTTCCATGCTTCAAAATATCAAGTTTTGTGACCCAAATTGAATCTTCCATTGGATGATCTTTCCACTTCACTAAGTACTCAGGATATGTCTTCCTCCTGGTTTTCTTTCTATCCTTCTGTTCAATAATTTTCTCCATCTGAGGTTTTTCTGCTATGGGCAATTGCTCTTTCCACTGAATTTCTTTCTGATCATCTAATTCTCCTGCTTCATCTCTCCTGTAAGGATATAGGTCTGCAACAGTGAATATCAGCAATATCCCAACATTGTCTGGCAACTCAATCTCATAAGCATTGGCTGCGAATTTTCTGAGAATCCTGCATGGTCCTATCTTTTTCATCTTAAATTTGTTATACATTCCCCTTGGAAATCTCTCTTTTCTCAAATGAGCTAAAACGTCATCTCCAACTTCGAATTGAACTTCTCTCCTATTTTGATCAACTCTGCTCTTGTATTTCTGATTGTTGTCCTGTAGTTGCTCTCTCACTCTGTCATGGAGTTTCTGCATTTTTGTTGCAAAATCCTCTGCTCTAACACTTCTGAACTCATATTGATTCAAATCTCTCAACTCTGTAATCCCTCTTGGCTGTATACCATACACAATTTCAAATGCACTTTTTATTGTGCTCCTGTTCACTGAATTGTTGAATGAAAATTTTGCTTGTGCCATAATCTGATCCCATTGTCGACCTTGCTCAGTGACTAAACTTCTCAATGAGTTTTTTAGACTCATGTTTACTACTTCAGTCTGTCCATATGTCTAAGGGTGATATGTTGAACTAAAGGATAAGTTAGTCCCCAACCTCTTCCATAGAGTCCTCCAAAAGTGTCCTACAAATTTGGTGTCCCTGTCTGAAACTATGCTCCTCGGCAATCCATGTAGTCTTACTACTTCTCTGAAAAACAAATTGGCGATGTGTGTGGCATCGCTTGTCTTCTGGCATGGTATGAAATGTGCCATTTTTAAGAATTTTTCCACCACAAAAAATATGGAATCACTCCCTTTTTGAGTTTTGGGCAATCCCAAAACAAAATCCATATTGATTGCCTCCCACAACCTTTTTGGAATTGGTAATGGCTGATAAAAACCAATGTTTTGTTTTCTTCCTTTTACATACTGACAAATTTTACATTTTTTCACAAAAATTTTCACTTCTGCTCTCATGCTCGGCCAATAATACAAATTGCTCAATTGTGAAAATGTCTTATCATGACCAAAGTGTCCAGCTAAACCTCCACTGTGTTTCTCCTTAAGTAGGTTGTCTCTCTTTCATCTCATTGTCCTGAAGATGGATCCTGATTTGGATCTGAAACGTCGACAGTCTATTGACAACACTATGGCTTTTCCGATCAAAATCGAAAATCCCAACCACAACAATCTCACTCATCAGGTTGTCTCTCATTGAGAATTTCAGAATGTATAATTGGCTCCCTTTGAATAGTAATCCATCCTAGATCAAACATTCAGTCCATGGGCTTCTGTCTCCCAACAAAGGATTCTTTCATGCCTCATAAGGTTCTTTGAAATCTGCATCTTCTTTATACATATCCATGAGGTGTTCAAAATCCAAGGTCTCCACCTAGAATTCCTATACAATCAAACTCCTCCTGCTCAAAGCATCTGCGGCTTTGTTAGAAGTTCCAAAAATGTGTTTAATAACAAAAGTAAAATTATGCATAAATTCTACCCATTTTGCATGTTTCTGATTCAACTTTTCTTGCCTAGTAATAAACAGCAAAGCATGATTATCACTGTACAAGACAAATTCTTTAGGAATTAGATAATGTATCCATTTTTTCAAAGCTTGAATCACTGCATAAAATTTCTTGGCATACGTGGAATAATTTTTCTTGGCATCATTCATTTTCTCACTGAAATAAGAAACTTGCCTATTGTCCTGACTCAAAACTACTCCAATATCTAATCCACTTACATCGCATCTCACCTGAAATGTTTTTCCAAAATCTAGTAAGACCAGAATTGGCTGCTCTGTGATTTTCTCCTTCAACACTTTGAAACGTTTTTCAGCTTCCTTTGTCCAACTGAAGGACTTGTGTTTCTTCTTCACAGTGTCCATCATGGGTGTGCATATGCCACTGAAATTTTTGATGAATTTTCTATAAAAACTCGTTAACCCATGAACACTTCTTACCTCAAATATGTTTCTCAGCGACGGCCATTCTCTGATCACTCTCACTTTTATGGGTCCATCTTCAATTCATTTGAAGAGATTACGAAACCCAAATATATGAGATCCTTCTTCATAAAAGAACTCTTCTTCAAATTTATCATAAATTTCTCTTGCTGCAACCTTTCCATCACTGATGTCAACTATCTTAAGTGTTCTTCCTTTGCCTTGTTGAGGATTAGTATGTCATCCAAATATACTATGAAAAATTTTCCTATGAAGTCTTTCAACACTTCATTCATTAACCTGATAAATGTGCTTGGTGCATTTTTCAACCCAAACAACATGACCAACCATTCAAACAATCCTTCATTTCTCTTGAATGTTGTTTTCCATTCATCTCCCTCTCTCATCCTTATTTGATGATATCCTCTCTTCAAGTCTATCTTGGAAAAATATCTTGCTCCACTCAAACAATCTATCAAATCATCCATCCTCGGTAAATGGAATCTGTATCTAATGGTTATCTTGTTGATGGCTTGGGAATCTGTGCACATCCTCCATCCTCCATCTTTCTTTGGACTTAATACAGTCGATACTGCACATGGGCTTAGGATTTCGCTGACTAATCCTTTATCCAATAACTCCTGGACTTGATTTTTGACTTCCTCATTCTCTCTAGGTGTCAACCTATAAGCTTCTTTGTTTGGTAAACTAGCTCCTGGAATAAGGTCAATATGATGGTTTATAATCCTAATGAGCGGCAATGAGTGTGGTAACTCGTCCACGACTATATCAACAAAGTTTTCTAATAGTTCTTGGATTTCTATAGGCAAGTCTTCTACAAAAGTATTCATAAGGATAACTCTAGGATTCCTCACTACAAAAAACTGCATTTCTTTCTCCTTCTTGACTTGATTCAAGAGCTCCTTCCCACTCATGAGAAGTATGCTTGAACTAGCTTCTCTCTTTTTCTCTTTGTCTTCTATTGGTAACAACATATGTGTTCTACCATTCTTTTCTAGGGTATAGGTATTCTTCCTTCCATCATGAATAACCTTTCGATCATACTACCATGGCCTCCCCAATAAAATATTACAGGCATCCATAGGAATTACATCACACAATATTTCATCTTTGTAACCTCCTATTTTAAATTCAACTTGCCATTGTTGACTTACCATTGCTTGATGTCCTTTCTGCAGCCATGATACTTTTTATGGTTTTGGATGTGCAGTTGTCATCAACTCCAATTTATCCACCATATATGTGGATACTATATTGTTAGTGCTCCCACTGTCTATGATCACCTTGCAAACTCTGTCTTTCGACTTGCAAGCAGTTCTGAATAGGGTTGTTCATTGAACTGGTTCCTCTGGTTCCTTTTCTGGTTTAAGAAGAATCTTCCTCATCATGAGGCTTCTTCCTTCTTCTGTTTCTTCTGCTTCCGCATTCTTATGTGCTTCAACAATGTGTGCTTCTCTGCCTTCTCTCTTTCTGTCGGGACATTCCCAAGAGTTATGTCCTTATTTTCCACAGGTATAACATTTAACCACGCCTCCTCTGGATCTTCCTCTTCCTCTACCTCTGGAAAAAGAACTTCTTCCTCCATGTTGTCCTTCTTTAGAACTTCTACCCTTCTCATGGTGACTATGTTGTTTTCCATCTTTAGGCTTCGACTTTTGTAACTTCTCTCTGCTGGTTCCCTTGCCTTTGCTTGAATTTCCTCTTCTGCTTCGTTGGCTTTGCTTCCTAGCCAATTTTTCCTCATCTTTCAAGGATGCTTGATAGGCATCCTTGACTTTACTAACAAACATCATGTTGATATCTTCTTGTATTTCATATCTCAACCCATTGATATATATGGTTGTCTTCTCATATTCATTCTCTTTCTTTCTAGCCCTAATTTCCAGTCGGTAAAATTCTTTAGTGTACTCCTTCAGTGATAAACCCCTATGTTTTAGGTTCTGCAATATTCTGTAAAGATTGATTTGGTAATCCTTCAGGATAAATTTGGCCCTCAAATTGGCTTCCATCCTATCCCAGTTTTTAATTTTCTTCTTACCATTTCTCCTGCGTTCGGCTTTCAGTTCATCCCACCATAATGTTGCATGACCTTTCAGTCTTGTCACTTAATGCTTCACCATCTTGTCTTCTTCGATATCTTCATAATCGAAGTATTTTTCCATAGCACGTACCCAATCTAACAATTATTCAACTTCCAAATTTACTTCATACATAGGTACCCATATCCTTGCTCTAGATCCTATCTTTGAAACAACTTTTATTGAGAGATCTTGTGCAACATCCTCTGCTACAATTTCTTCACCCTCTACTTCTTCTTCGCTCTCATCTTTACTGACATCACCAATGTCTGGTGCACTTCTCTGTGTTGTCTCCATGGCGTCCAGTCTCATTCAGAGTCACCTCATTTCTTCTTCCATTTCTGCATTCGATCTGTGCCTTCTGGGTGGCATTATTTTCACTGTGTCAGCTACAAATAGGAATCAAATTCTTAGTACCATGATTGATACAAACTCCCCTCCTTTCTCCTTTTGTCTTCTCTCTGCAAACAAACTCAAAATCAGCTCTGATACCACCTGATGCACCCCCCAACTCCCCCGTAGGGCTGCACGACCTACTAGTCAATGGATCTTCGATTCTCCAGTCGAAAGACTCTCTGGAACCTTGAAGGTCCCCCTCTGTATCTAAACACATGCCCCCCTCATCTTCCTGGTGCAGGTTTTACAACAACCTGTGACCTTCCCTTTCACTTTGTCGTGAAAACTCAGAGTGTTAGCATTAGCCCCCTTTTGGATAAGCCCTCTCTTGATATGACTTGGGTCTATGACCACGTGATTGTGGGCACGATCACAAGCAATTTGGAGTCAAACTGCTTTTGGGTCTACAATGCTCCTACAACCTCCATGCATCCCCTTGGTGAAACCATGGTTCAAGTTGTGGCCCGCCTTCGATTCCTTAACCTCCTCACAACTTTTGTCCCCGCAATGACATGGGATCGTCGATCTCACGATATTGACGATAGCGTCCAAATCAATGCTTCAAATATGTGCCCTTATTATCTATGGACCAGATCTACTTCCTCTGAATCAATGGTCGAGGCTCTCTTCGCAATTCTGGACTCCGAGAGTTTGAAATCTCAAACTCAGCTTCCTTCCATAATTCACTCCTCCAGATTTGGTGATCTACAAACACCTGTCCCATAAATCAACGACCCTGCCTTCACATGGGTGTTTGACCTTTCAACCTAGATCAACGGTCCAACGGCCCCTTCTCGTTTGACGGTCGATATTTCCTCCAGGGCTCTGGACTTCTGAGATTTCAAATCTGAAACCTCTTTCTTCCAATGTATTTTACCTGGAGTCTAATATCCACTGACACGTGTCCTCGTGATCCAATGATCGAGGGTTACTTCAGGATTTTACCCGGAGTGAACAGATTTGTGCCACATCTACTCTAAATCCAACATGCTATATTTTATTTGGGGACTTCGGGTCTTTGGGCTCCGACAATATCAATTCTCAAACTAAAAATCCACTTTGGATTTTCCCCAGAGTACGAGATCTGTTGATAAGTGTCTCCTCGCAGACCAATGAATCATGGCTCTTCGGCTTTCTGTACTTCATGTGTTTCAACTTTCAACTTTCGCCTTCCTCCACATCTTTCGAGCCACTGACACATACCCTCCTGGCTTCAATGGTCCTAATATTCTCCTACTCTCCAATCGTTGTCCCTTGACCAGGTTATGTGGAAACGTTGGTCATGTTGGACAGATTTTGAGACTTCGACAGGTTGGTTGAAGGCGGAGCGCAATTCGAAGCAGAGATTGTGGGATCTCTGCCCTTTGTTTAGGGATTTTTGGGTTTTGGGTTTATGTAACTAGTATGGGGATGTCGACCCATGAGTTTACCCATGTTTAGGCCCATTTTGTAATGTATAAATAGGAAGCTAGGTGATGTAAGAAAGAGAGGTCAGTGACTAGTCAGTTGTAAGTCGATGAGTTAAGTGCAAGTGATAGTTGTAAATTCTTTATGCATACTGTGTTGAGAACTTGCATAGATAAGTGCAAGTAATTGTAAGAAGGGATTTGTGCTATAACCTAGATCGGGGAAGGAGGATCTGGTGAAGTGCACACATCTCTCCTATCCTATGCGGAGTAGGATTTTGTGGCTCTGTGCATGTAGATGATTGACATAAGACAATAAAGAGAAGAAGAGTTGGTTGACATAGCCCCAGGCTGGGGGTGAACCACATATATCATGTCTTATGGTTTCTTTGTGCATTATGGTTGTGATATTGTTAATATGATTTATGCTTTGTGCTTACCTTCATGAATGTTTAGATACATCTGATATAATAGCTTAGTGCTTAGACATGTGAATGAATGTTAGATCTGATTTATCTCTATATGCTAAGTGGTTGAATGTGTGAGATCTTGGTGAATACTGTGTAGCTCTGTAATTAGGGATTTATTTGCACTGTGAATAAGGGTTAAGTACTAATGAATGGTAACTGCTAAGTTCTTTTCTAGGGTACTATAATCATAGATCTGTGTCCCATCTAGGTTGTAGAAACTTGAGTTCTGCAACCACCCCTGCCTCTACCCTAGGTGAGACTTCATCTACTTCACATGTGTTGCCGAAAGGGCTGGTATTTAGGGTTTTGTTGGTGCATTGTTGAAGCGTTGAACCCTACATCTTCCCCTGTGCCAAAAAATGGTTATGTTTTCAGGACCTAAAACTGTGATTGCTGGGAACTAAGGAAAAGAAAAAGATCTGTGCGTAGATCTATTGCCCTAGTGTGCAGTATTCCACTTGACTTGCGAAGCTCTGTACTAAGAAAGGAAGCATATATGAAGAAAAGAGGTAAGATCTTAAAGCTTTGTGCTCTGATAAAGGTAAGAGCAGTGAAATTTTTTGATTGAAAAGGTAAGATCTGAAAGCGTTTTTCTCTGATAAAGGTAAGATAAGCGGAAATGTTTGTTTAGAAAGTATGGATCTAGGTATGTTTGATAAATTTTGTCCTAGTCTGAAAACTAGGGCATAAATAGAAGAAAGAATATTTGATATGAGTAGATCTGATAGAAATAATGAAAGATATGTTATTCCTATGCATAGAAAGAATGTTTGGACTAACAAATGGATGCAGGATCCTAGGAAGAATATTTTGTAGGTTAGCTACTGTGATCCTAGTGCGCAGTACAAAAAAGCTTGGGTATCATTTAAGAGAAAGAGAGGATTAACTCTTTGTTACAGCTGTAGAAGACTGGGACATCTTGCTAAGGAATTCCCTGGTAGAAGACCTAGTTGTCTTTGTTGTAAAGCCACGGACCATGAAGTTCCGTATTTCCCTAGAATGATTGCTAAAGTTGAGAAGATGAATATGAGACAAGAAAACCTTGAGGAAGGCTAAGAAACTAAGTATATGGCAGAACCCCAGAAAGAATCAGAGACGGTATTACTATAGATGAAAGAAACCCCGAATGATCACAAAGATATAACCCTATCAGATATTTTAAAAGAGAAAAATTGCATAGAAACAAGAATAGGAGACTTCAACATAGATTGTGTTCTGGATGAGGAAACACAGGTGAATATCATGACAGAAAGAACTTGGGAAATTTTGGGAAATCCTGGTATGAGTCCGTCATTGGGAGGAATAGGATTATTTAGAGGAAAGATAATAACCCTATGTGGAAGACTTACCCATACATCTATGAGTACTCATGGAACTTCAACAGAGGAAGAATTTGAGGTTTTTAAATTTATTGAGAACAATTCCCCATCTGTTGTGCTACTAGGAAAAACCTGGATTGAGAAAGATCAGACCCAAAGAAAATAAGAGGAATCTCTGGAACAGAAAAAGAAAGAATTGAAAGATTTCATGACTAGGAGAATAGTGCACTTGATCAAAGAACTGGAGAATAGGTCGAAGTTGTTCAGAACCAGAGACTTGGATGTCGAAGTTGAAAGAACACAGGAAGACTTGAAACATCTATCTGTATAGGAGAGAAGAGAACCTAACCCAGACAAAGAAGAAGTATTTCCCTTGAACCCTAGGAAAGATCATCAACAGCGCGAAGTTACTATGCCAAGAGGAGATAAGAATTGGAATCAAAAGAGAAATACCGAGACACGGATCACAGGGAAGAAGGCTAGAAAGCTCAGCAAGAAGAAAGAAAAGTTATAGAAATTACAGGAAGTTCCAAAGAAGACTTTGCAGAAGGAAGGTCTCCAGAATTTGAACTTCGTTGGAATATCAGAGCAACTCAGATTGGCACTTCGCCATGGAGGAGCGATATAACCGTTGGAAGGATTATGACCATTAGACTAATGCTCCAGAACGGTTGGAAAAACAGTTATGATTAGAAATATATCCATTGGACCATTGGGACCACACCATAATGGATGGAACTGCATTGATTAAGGCTTTTAAACCCGTTGGAAGAAATCGTTACGACGTTGCCTATTTATCCCATTTCACGTTGTATCGAGAACACTTTTGCAAATAGTGATTATTTGAGTTCACAAAGGAGGACCTAGAATAAATAACTAAGGAATGGCCTGCAGATCTCCTTATCCATATTGACCCCATAAAACTCTCCGACCCTGAACAAATCGAAAGCCCAGTGGTCATTCGTGAAGAGTATGATACACCTAGAACTAGTCGAAGGAAGAAAAAGGAAGAAATACAAGAACTGAGCAGTGCATTAGAAGAAACTGCTTCAAAATCACCTAGAGGAGATGCTGATGATGAAGTAGATAAAGAATAAAAAAATGGGGAGGAGGATCATTAGAAGCAAGGCAAAGTAACACCGCCACATAATCCCCTTGATGACATGTAGTCGTCTAAGAAAAGAAAGGTTTCCCCCACAAAACCTACCTCGTGGAAGAAATCCAAAGCCAGTAAACCACATATGGAGACTGTACTCACGTTGGATGACATCGACCTAATCATCGCTTCTACCTTAGATACCTTAGAAGATCTTTTACAGCACAATGACACAAAAAAGGAAACCATGTATGATAGAATTGAAGCAAAGTTGCGAGGGGTACAACGATCCCTTGACTCCAGCCACACAGTATCCACTATGCCCCCACCATCACAATAAACAGACTTGGGAGATAAGCCTTCCCAACTCCGCAGAATAGCTGATGCAATCGAAGCTCACCTTCGACAAGTGCAGGAAGAAAAACAACAGGCCACAGTGGCCCTAAAGCAAGCACAAGAGGAATTGATAGAGAAACGTCGAGTTGCACAACAGGAGAAAGATGACCTCCAGGCGAAGTTCGAAGAGGAGAGAGTGTAGGTCTGGAAAGAGAAATAACAACTGCTCACGAAGCAGGCTAGAGTTAAAGAAGCAATCAATAGATGACTTTTCTCTGTGACGGGCTTAGAACAAATGGAAGAAGACCTAGTAGAAAGTCAAGTGGCAAAGCTTGTTGAAGCCATTCAGCAGCTTCAACAGAGAATATCATATCTAGAGCTACAAATAGTACCAAGCACTCCGCAGGATGTGCGAGACCAAAGAGAAGCCACTTCCTGGAGTGCAATTGAGAGAATCAAAGCATTATCCTGGGAATGTAAACATCTTAGTAGTCGAAGTGCATAGAATTATGAGTGCCTTACTGAGGACCTTGAACTGAAGATACTGGAGTCACAACTCCAGGAGGAAAAGTAGCAAGCAACAACAGTACAAGCATATTTGAAGCTCCTGTCAGTAGTTGAGAGAATGAAAAGGTCCCAAGAACAATGCACTACTCAGCAACAAGTCCATGCCATACAGGGAAAAGTCATGGAAGTGACTCAGAGGCTCCAACCAGTGTAGGATGAAGCTTGCCTACTTTTTGAGGAGATTGAAGGATGAGGAACAGAGATGGAACAAGTAGTCACTGCAGTCGAACAACGATTGGAAGCACCTGTGAATGAGGAATTTATTCAATAGTTCATCGAGTAGGAGGCCCTAGTGAAGCAGTAGGTTGAAGCATCTCTAGCCAAGCTCGAGGCTTTTGAGGCAGAGCTACCCAAATCAGAGTGACTCGGGACGAGTCACAGGTGATTGTTGGGGGCATGTTGACCCTTGACCAGGTTTTGTGGAAACGTTGGTCATGTTGGACCAATTTTGAGACTTCGATAGGCTGGTTGAAGGTGGAGCGCAAGTCGAAGTGGATATCACTGGATATTGACCCCTTGTTTAGGGATTTTTGGGTTTTGGGTTTATGTAACAAGTATGGGGATATCGGCCCATGGGATTACCCATGTTTAGGCCCATTTTGTAATGTATAAATAGGAAGCTAGGTGATGTAAGAAAGAGAGGTCAATGACTAGTCAGTTGTAAGATGATGATCTAAGTGCAAGTGATAGTTGTAAATGCTTTGTGCATACTGTGTTGAGAACTTGCAGAGCTAAGTGCAAGTAATTGTAAGAAGGGATTTGTTCTATAACCTAGCTCAGGGAAGGAGGATCTAGCGAAGTGCATGTAGATCTCCTATCCTATGCAGAGTAGGATTTTGTGTCTCTGTGAATGTAGATGATTGACAGAAGACAATACAGATAAGAAGAGTTGGTGGATGTAGCCCCAGGATGGGGGTTAACTACGTATATCCTTTGTTATGGTTTCTTTGTGCATTATGGTTGTGATATTGTTCATATGATTTATGCTTTGTGCTTACCTTCATGAATGTTTAGATACATCTAATATAATAGCTTAGTGCTTAGTCATGTGAATGAATGCTAGATATGATTTATCTCTATATGCTAAGTGCTTGAATGTGTGAGATCTTGGTGAATATTGCACAGCTCTGTAATTAGGGTTTTATCTGCGCTGTGAATAAGGGTTAAGTAATAATTAATGGTAATTGCTAAGTGCTTTGCTAGGGTACTGTAATCACAGATCTGTGTCCCAACTAGGTTGCAGACACTTGAGTCCTGCAACCACCCCTGGCTCTACCTCGGGTGAGACTTCATCTGCTTTGCAGGTGTTGCCGAAAGGGTCGGTAGTTAGGGTTTTGTTGGTGCATTGTTGAAGAATTGAACCCTGGGTCTACCCCTGTGCCAACAACATCTCTCCGTGCTCCGGGAGTTTTAAGTCTCAAACTTGACTCTTTATGTGATCGTGATATTTGATAGCTCACGCTTGATCAATCGAACGACTGAGATCCCACCTCGGCGTTCTCGGACTCCATACTTTGGGAATCTCAAGTTTCAAACCACTCTCCCTGTTGATCTTACATCAACCAACGACTGTGATTCCTCCTGGCGATTCGATGCTTGATCTTCTCTTCCAGTGATCTAAAGGATTAGATCTACCCCACTGATCAGATGATCGAGATTCTATTCCAGGGTTCTGGACTTCAGGAATCTCAAGCTTCAACTCTGATAACTTCTCTCTCCTCTGTACGCAAAGTGCTAAAACTCGTGCACCTCCTTTTGATTCGACGATTGTCCATCTTCATCCTTATGATCCAACGATCATGTTCGTTCTTCCTCCTGGCCTTTTGATATCTCTCTGCCTTGGAAAAAATATCCAATTTGAAAGGTTCCAAACCTTTGTTTTCCCAACGAATCTGCCTCTAGGATCTCGTCAACACTCGTGAAAAGTGTTATCTCTTATGAGCTTCTATCCTTAAAAGTATTTCTATCTCCCACACACACTTTGCATTCTCAGGATTTCGAATAACTTAGTTCAAAGGATTTTCTTGAAAATAAAATGTTTCTCACCCACCTGGCATTCTTCTGCGTTGGTTCTTCAAAGCTTGTTGGATTCTTGACATTGTGCACACCTTGCACCTAGTATGAGTTTCTTTGATTCTCTCTGAACTTCTCTGAGTCAATCTGAGACTCAGTCAATGCACTCCTTGCATTTGAGATGCACACCTTGCATACAAGTATCAAAAGAGAAATGATTGAAACTCAACCAGCTTCGTCACGAACTCATATAGTTAATCTCTCAAAAAATCATACATGAATGAACTGTAATAAATCATACATACAGAATAACATTCACTCGATCACACATGAAATGAACACAGTCCAAGGATTTGGGACAATTTCTGTATGTTCGATTCATTCATTAAAAACAAAATACATAGTGTTTCTGCTACTCTACTCTGCTCTACTGATGTCTCTAATATGTCTATCTGTTACGATACAATATTGAAAACTCTCTAAGGACCATCTCCACAAGCTCTCTCGTCCTATCTGAAATCTATCATTTCAAATTCAAAGTTATTACCTACTCTTTCCTATTACAATAACTACTAGTTATTTCCAGATAGAGTCGACACTCCATATCTGTAATTTCTTACAGTCCTTCAAGACTTTACAAACAAGTTACATTTTAAAATGTTGTTTACAAAAATATCTCAACAAATGATTAAATTCTGAGTTAAATGCTTGATTTGAAACTCTGCCATTGTTGAGATGTCATTCGTTTGCCTCCACGCGTGCGTTGTTGAATTTGAAGGCGATGCTCCTACATCATCTTTACATCACTTTAATTATCATGATATATCAAATTTGGCTCAAACTCTAGATCAAATAACCCTACAAGCAACTTATAAATCCACACTGCTTCACGGCTTGCAACACTGTCTACTATATATTCTGCCTTTTTTCTACTAAGTGCCACTGACGATTTTTTTCTTCTCAATCATGAGATCATACCTGATCCCAAATAGAAGCAACATTATCAAGTGATTTTCATGTCCACTTCACTCCCTGCCCAGTTAGAGTCTCTATAACCTTGAATATTTACTTCACTATCTAAGACATATCTGAGTCCATATCCAACCATACCATGTAGGTACCTCAATACATGCTTTGTTTCTACCAAATGTACATGTCTAGGCTCAACCATGTACTGACTCAATGTGTTCACTGCAAAGCATATATTCGTCTTGGTGTTAAGAAGGTACATCAAGGATCCGATCAATTGTTTGTACATCGTGGGATCAACCAAATCTAAATAATAATCACTCAATATCTTTAGATTCATAAAAATAGGTGTGGTCATGGACTTGCAGTCCATCATCCTGAATCTCTATAGGATCTCAACTATATACTTTCCTTGGCTAAGGAAGATCTCATCTAGTCTCTGCCACACCTCTAATCACAGGAAATAGTGCATCAAAACTAGATCCTCCATTTCAAACTCTTAAGTGAGCTCCCTTTTGCAGCCATCATTTCAGTGTTTCTTCAGCTCTAAAAATTTCGTCAGCAACCCTCCTTTACTACCTCATACTTGTGTAACTAGATGTATCAATGTGTACCTGCAATAGACTTTTCAAAATAGATATTCAATAATATTCAAATAGGTAGGGTAGGTGCTAATGGGAGTGCCTTTATCTCTTATTTATACTTCCATGTAGCTTCGTCAAGAAGTTACCTTCTAACCAACTTAACCCAACTTCCTTCTTTTAGGGCTAACCTAGTTCTAACCACTTTTCCACTTATAACTACCTTATCCACAAATAGTAAGTTCTCCACATCTAGTTACAACTAAATTTATTATTTAAATAATTTCTCTTGCAACCACTTTGACTTATCCATAAATAGTAAACTCTTCTTATTTCAACCACTTTATTATTTAAATAATTTCTCATTGCAACCACTTTGACTACTTTATTATTTAAATAATTTATCTTTACTCACAACCTCTTATTCCAAGTAATTTATTTTTAAATATTTTCTTAATGAAACAACCATACCCATGATTAAATCCTAGTTACCATCAATTTGAATAATACACTTATTATAGGAGATTCTAGATAACTCATGAGGGTTCTCCAACTTTACATTTCCATAACTCTCTAACCATGAGGAGTTATGTGCCATTCCACATATCATTGTAAATGGCATGACATGTACTATCCATATAGAATATTCTTAAATGTATATTGATTGATCTTCATGCCTTTATACCTCAATCAAACTTGGGTTCCCTAACCACACTACTTTTGTTCTACCAGAATTCACTATCGGACTTCTCCAAGGGTTGACATCAATCTACAATATCACTCTCCAAGGGTTGACATCAATGAAAACCAACATTCCATACCAATTTTTCATCAACCTAATCCAACTATCTGACAATCTCCCCCTTTGGCATTGATGGTAGAACCAACATTGATGGAAACACTTAGTCATTATACCATTCAAGCTTATACTCCTCATCAATTTTTCTATCTCTCCCCCTTTGACATCAATGGAAAAGGGTATCTCCCTTTGGGGCTACTCCCTCTGACTAAGGTTTCCTTGGGGTTCCTCCCCCTGTCTAAATTCCTTTGATATTTCTCTGTGTTTTTAAGCCTCTGATTACTCTCTATCCATTCATATGAATAATATATTTCCCCTTGACAAAGGGTATCACTCTGATGCAAAACTGAAATCACTCATGCTTCCCTTATGACAATTGCTCCCCCTGGAAACATGCATATGTTCTCTCTCTCCAAGCATCTAAATCTCCATCCTAAATCTGATGAATCTCTTCCCCTGGAATCATACCTCTATTATTACATCTTTGTCTGACAACTTCTCTAAATGATATTTCTACCTATCTTTTTGGTTATGTTTCTCTCTCTTGACTTATCTGAAAGATGTTGTGTAGAAAAATATAAGTCTTCTTGTACCTGCTACCTTTTGTAGTTATTGCCCATTGGTGTTTCCTTGTGTAATCATTTGACATATATGAAAATCATTCAAGAATAAGCATTCAAATAGTCGTGTGTGATTATCATCCATTATGATAATGTTCCTTTGTCTTTGAACCACTCTCTAAACCAATCTATGAATCCATGCTCTCTTCCACTATCATATATTTGTCCAAGCCTGCTAAGTGTTCTTATGAATCCATCTCTTTCCATACTTTCCAAGACTCTGCTACACAACTTCCCATAATGTTGAACCATATGTCATTGTACTATCATGAAGTCTTCACTATTGCAGTTGATCAACCTATTATACTATACTTATGCTAATTGACTACTCTAAATCTGTCTACTCAAACTATGCAAGTTGCTCGAAAGATGGTTCTTTGGTTTCTCTTAGCTACCACATAGACTTCCCTTGTCTAATATTCATATTACCTAGGAGTCTCTAAGTTGGATGGCTCAGAACAATTCCTACTCTAATGCAGAGTCATCGTCATCTCCATCGATAGATTCATCATCTCTCTAAAATTTGACTTCTTTCTTTTTGTCTGTGGATTCAACTTTCACTACAATACCTGAAAGTACAATCTATTGAACCTATTCCTTATTTACTTGTCCTTCTTTTCTTTCATTTCTTTTCCAAACATTTATGTATCTAACATATTCCTTTTTCTTTGTAGATTTGTCTTCATCTCATTTTCTTTCCAATCTTTCAATCTCCGGGACCTGGTCTTTGTTCACCTATTCTTCATGTTTTCTTATCAATACTTTCTTATATATGATATTAGTTTTCTATTTCATGGAAGTATTGATCATTCTTTTACAATCACGAGCTATGTGTCCATAGTTATGACATTTGTAACATTCAATGTTACATAGGGCCACATAGGCATTTCTTTCTTGAACATTTATTTTATAATCCCTGTAATCTACAACCTTATGTCCAAAGTTAGTACAATTAAAACAATGACCATAAAAGAAATTTACATACATAGGAGTGAATGATCTTCTTTATGGTTTAGTCCTTCTAAATTCCTACCTTGACTGATCATGATCATGATTGAATCTTCTTTGTGGCTTGAACATGGATGGTCTTCTTGAAGGTGTATCTTTATTAGTTTTCTTAGATTCTGGTTGACCATGATTCCTTCCTTTGAGTACTTTTGCATAACTCTTTCTCTTTTCTTCATTTTTCTTTTCTAGCAACCTAGAGTGCTTCTCTTAATTCTCTACAGCTGATGCAGATGTTTCTGTCTCTTCAATGTTATTGATGAGCTTGAAGATTTTACTTCTCAATGTCAAAACTTCTTCTTCAAACTTCTCAACCTCTTCTTCTTTATTCATTATCTAAGACTTCATGACTTCTTCTGCTCTCTTCGCTTCTTCAAGATGGATTTTTAATGTGATTATTTCTTCTTTAAGTCCTTTCTCTTCTTGATCAAACTTTGCCTCAAGATGGTTTAGATCGTTAGTTATTTCCTTAAGATGATCTATCAATATCTTCTCTCTCACTTTTGCTTCTTCCTTCTATGTTGATATGTTGGCTTCAAATTACTTCTTTTGATCTTCAAGATTTTCTTTGATATCTCTGGCTTCTTCTAGTTGAGTTCTTAAGTTCTCGATGACATGTTGGTTGTCTTAAAAAATGTGAACACTTTCCTTTTGTTTCATTAATTCTTTCTTTAGTGAATTGTTTTATTATATTTATTTTCTTAGTTCATCTAAAGCACTGATCAATTCTTCTTCATAATTTTCTTCTATTTCAATTCATTTTTTTGTCTCGTTTCCTTCATGGCATTCCATTTCAGGATGTTAGTGTTTTTCACAATTAAAGAAAAACAACATACTTCTTTTGATTATGTACTCTTCTTTTTATGAGTCTATTTGACATGATGAACATATTTCTTCTTGATATGTACCTGCATCTTCTTTGACATTCTTTGACTCTTTGATGGGTCAAGAATAGATATTACATAACTTGTCCCAAAGTTCTTTAGTTGATGAGCATTTGCCCACTTTGTCCTTTACTGAATCATATAGTCCTTCCAAAATGAAATTCATTGCAATTTTGTTATTTCATTTCAGTTCCTTCTTTGTTGTAGTCTTTTCCCTTTTTGAACTATCATATCCTATAACAACTGATTTCTAAATATCATACCCCTATTCCTTTAAAAATACTTTCATCCTTCCACTCCATATCTCATACTCTAGACCACTCTGACCATTAAAAAATGGTACTCCATTCTCAGTATAATCCATGATCTCCTTCTAGTGGTTAAACTATCTCCTGGAGGAACCTACTCTGATACCAATTTTTGGATTACTAAGAGAGGGGGTGAATCAATAATGAGCAATTTATAACACTCATTAATCATTTTAACCACAATGTATATTCCTTTAAATTATTCAACAATGTTCATAAGTTCATCATTAATATGCTTTTGCATCATATAACATTAACATCCATCAATGCAAAATAAACAATAATAGACACATTCACACAATGCACAGTACACTAGTATTTTACGTGGAAACCCGATGTGGGAGAAAACCACAAAATTATTTTCTTATATGTCTTCAAGAATTACATTCAAG